>QLIY01003543.1:0-11742 GCA_003260075.1 Phallusia mammillata | reverse complement strand
GACACTGTCCCTCCCATTGTCTCGACAGTATGGTTGTTGCAGTTGTCCATATCATTGCAGCATGCCGATATACAGTTTCTGTAATAATGTTACAATAAGTGGGTATAAGTGTGTTGTTTAAACTTTAGTTATAACTAATGACAATTATCATTAACTGAGTTGTGGTTTTTGGGTACATTTGGCATTTTAAGTTTGTTAACTTGAGAATTGTGTTTTGTTGCTGTACTGCTTAAGTGCAAATGTGATGTGCAACAGCGTTTCTGTAAAACTATTTAATGCCGTGCTCTACTTTAAAATACTTTAAATTGGTTCATTTTTGTCGGTGCTAATAGTTTGCACTAACTTACGCGGTTCCAGCACAAAGAGAGTCACAAGCGGCGAGATCGGCCTCACAGGATCCGACATTTACTGAAATATATAAAAGTAGTAAGGCACGTATAATTTAAATGTTCTAAACCTATGTGTTGTTGAAAACGGTTATCGCTGAAATAACAATCTTAAATGAGCTACTGCTGTTAATTCTGCTGTTTATAAAAAAACAGAAGGACACAGAATATGACAGCTACTAACACGGAGTCTAGCCTACTTACCACCACTCGTTTCAGTTCTTCCGCAAAAGGTTGTACAAGCAGTAGCTGTTAAATCAGTACCTTCAGTACCAACCATACAGTTTGCAGGTTGAGCATCACTGAATGAAATGCCACACGCAAAGAAAACCACCAACAGGGCTACTCTTTGTAATTGAATCATTTTTTGAACTTTTTTGTTGTAATTCTTTGGTAAACTGCAATATATATATATATGTGATTTAAGCATAATTACACACTGTTTTGTAATTTAAAATATTAATAAAGGTTAACTGCCCCATCCCGAAGTTGCTTTTCAGACATTTTTATTGATTAAATATTGTTTAGAGCAGCGGTTCCCAAACTTTTCTAAAAATTTTGCCTGGTGGACCCTTTGCAATTTTTTTTAAATTTCGCGGCCCTATAAAAATCAAAGAATGCTATAGGAAAAATGCAAAACCATTGTTTCTTCTAGTGCACTAGTGCAGTCACGATTCTGTTTAATGTAACAACTTTCTACCTTAGTGGTTTTTCAAACTTTTTCATTGTTTTATCGAAACGGTCACTTTGCCATTATATCGAGGATTTGATCGCGGACCTTAAGCCGGAAGGTGTATTTTAGCAATACGAAAGTTGATTTAAAGAATTTTAGCTTATTAGGTATGCAAAATTACACATAACAACGATCAGAAAACATTACGATAGTGCGCAAACAATTGCATTCTTGGTAGTTGTCATGCAATAAAGGCAATCTATTGTATTGTAATAGGGGCAGTAGATCTCTAATTGTACTTTGATTTTAAAGTGTTAAATTTTAAACCTATTCAGTGACACAAATTGATGCCAAATAAGAATATAAAGGCACGTCAACACTTTCGCGGACCCCGCAAAATTGCTTCACGGACCCCAGTTTGGGAACAGCTGGTTTAGAGCATATCTGTTTAAGCTACAAAGCTGAGAAATAATTGTTAATCAGGTTTTGTTTAAAACCTCCGCCCTCACAGCCGCGTGAATACTGGTAGCACTGATATGGTTCCACGACAGGGACGGGTTATAATAACCCTCCTTGTGACAATATTTTTTCACCTCGAAACAATATCAGGTGTTTTTCCACCGCCGCACGGCTATTGTAATGTGCACATCCGTAACTAAAGCACAGCCAGTTTCCACGCAACCATATCGAACGCGTGACTGTTATCTTTTTTGTTTGTTGTTGAACGCTTCAAAAGCGGGACTTTCATTCAAACCTGATGATTCGCTCAATGCAATACCGTTGACGTCTCAGCGTGACACTGCCGTTGTCTGTCAGGCTTGGAAAAACTTTTTATTAGCAATTGGATCCGACACACATTGTAACGAAGTACTGAAAATATTTTTGCAAGGCTTTCTTTCTGTAACTCGTGACTCTTTGCATTGTTCGGTTTTGTTATCTTTCAAAACGTTCCTTATTAATGTCATTTAATTGAACTAAACTTCGCCTAAACGTTTGTCAAGACGAGTTTGAACTGGTTTCGTGTCAATATTTTTGTTTCGCATTCGTTGCTGTGCACGACCATTCTAGGTATTTGTACCTCGCATACCGTAATGTGACTATTAATATATTTTGTTAGTCTGTAACTGGTCAATACCATTTTCATTTGTGAATAAGGTTTTATATTTATTAAGACAGGTTAATGACAAAACAAAAGTATGCATCCCCGCTGTGAGTTAAAGCATAATAAAGTTTCGTCGGTAACTCTTCTCTTTTAAATCTCACCTGACTTTTATGATGGGCGCTACCAATGATAAGTTCCATCAGCATTTTCAAACCAATGGCGTTTCATGAAACGGCCGCGGGACAGAGGAGCTATACTATGAAATTCAAAGGTTACCAAAACATTGGCACGCGAGGTGTTTTTTGATGGCACGCCAACCGATTTTCATGTTTATATTGAAGTAACAATTTAACCTGATACACTGACCCCCCCCCCGTTTTTATCATGCCATTGTCTTAAAATTCAGCCTTACGTGCACAAAACACTCTTATTTCTCTTTACTATTGATATCTGCTGGCACGAACCATTACTATTCACAAAAACGTTGGCACGCGAGATCATTAACACATGAAACTAACAAGTAAACTGGCACGCGTCGCCTAAAAGGTTGCCGACCCCTGGTCTAAGGTCTTTGTGTTCTCGCTGTTTTGTTCGGTTGCTATGACTCGATCTCGCTATAAAAGTTTATGAGCCTATCGTAAATATTGTGTCTTCTTAATGGACTTCCTGCGCAATTGAAGCGTAGAACACAATCTCCAGTATTTGCTACAAACGTGCTTTCGTCTGGTATATGGACAGCAGTTTAGTATCTATTTCATACTGAAATACGTTCAGGTCCAATTCACTAATAAAAGGCTTGTCTTCCATCTTCACCATACATATTGCCTGAAATCTAGTTGAGGTAAGATTTAATCAACGAAGCGTGGTGGGCCACTTTTTTCAAGGTGAACGTTTATTATCTGACACTTTTCTTTCTTACCACGGGTGGTTACAGTTGAATAACGGTAAATATCACCAGTGTAGAGGCAGGCGTGTCTACACCAGGAACGCTCGTTTTGGTTCCGTTCGTTCCGGTCATACAGTTCAGGCCAACCGTAAAGTAAACCTCATCATATAGGGCTGCAGTAATTTGACCCAATCCAACGTCAAAACCCCCCCCCCCGCTTCAGGGCTGATCCCAGTTATGAATTTATGTTCATCTTAACATTTTGTGTAAATTGACTTTGAAAGATTACGTGTAAAGTCTGATAGGACGTACTTCAAGTTACACAAAGCGCAGTAACCAAACTGGTAAAAGTTATGTTGAGTTGAGTTTACTTGTCAGACTTGTTATATTGTACACTTTACTATACTCGTGTGTGATGGACTGTTTTTTTGTGACATTAGGCATGAAACGGCCGCGGGACAGAGGAGCTAGACTGTGAAATTCAAAGGTTACCAAAATCTTTCAAGCGCCTAAGGTCTTTGTGTTCTAGTTGTTTTGTTCGGTTGCTATGACTCGATCACGGTATAAAGGTTTATGAGCCTATCGTAAATATTGTGTCTTCTTAATGGACTTCCTGCGTAATTGAAGCGTGGAACACTATCTCCGGTATTTGCAACAAACGTGATTTCGTCTGCTATATGGACAGCAGTTTAGTTAATTCAGTATCTATTTCATACCGAAATACGTTCAGGTCCAATTCAATAATAAAAGGCTTGTCTTCCATCTTACATATTGCCTGAAATCTAATTGAGATAAGATTTAATCAACGAAGCGTGGTGGGCCACTTTTTTCTAAGTGAACATTTGTCATCTGACACTTATCTTACTCACCACGCGTGGTTACAGTTGAATAACGGTAAATATCACCAGGAACGCTCGTTTCGGTTGCGTCCATTCCGGTCATAAAGTTTAGGCCAACCGTAAAATAAACGTCACAACCCAGGGTTACAGGAGCAAATCAAACGTTCAAACTCTTTATGTATTCTACAGTTGTCTCCCACTGTTCATGTAAAGAGCCTTGCTAGATTTAACAGCTTTCTGTCCTCGTAAAATTAGCTTGTCCAAAATTATAAGTAACTTCACTCTTTTTTAGCTCACTGTTTTTGTTTTCGATCTACCACTTTGCAAATATGTTTGAGATAAAAACCTGTGTTGTACATCAGTCTTTTTCACTTGGTTTTGGGACCGAAACTTTTTGTGACTGTAATGTTTTGTAAATATTCCTGAGGCAAGGATAATTTGTTGCTTGGTGACAGCATTTTTTGTAGATTTGCGTTCAAGAATTTGTTGTTGACTAAATAGATACAGCAATAAACACGATCATAAAAACTATGAAGTACAGAATTTATTGAAATGCTTTATTGACATTGTATGTATATGTTTGATGCATTTCCGGCTTGACGCCTAAAGTAACACTGAGACACAGCTTACATTTNGGTTTTGGGACCGAAACTTTTTGTGACTGTAATGTTTTGTAAATATTCCTGAGGCAAGGATAATTTGTTGCTTGGTGACAGCATTTTTTGTAGATTTGCGTTGAATATTTGTTGTTGACTAAATAGACTCAACAATGAACACGATCATAAAAACTATGAAGCACAGATTTTATTAAAATGCTTTATTGACATTACATGTATATGTTCTACGCATATCTGGTATACACGCCTTAATTAACACTGAGATACAGCTTACATTAACACACTCCACATTAGGTTGAAATCCATGTGCAACGTAAGAAAATAGTTTAAACTTGGATACATATTCTCTAAATCACACAAACACAGTAATGCTGATGCATTGGAAACACATCGATTAAGCCATGAACCAACCGAGAACCACAAGACCCATCATCACCAACATATTAATTTGTGCTGCATGTTTAGCACCAGATGTGGTTGTTGCAGTTGTGGTAGTTGATGCAGTGGTTGTAGTTGTGGTTGTTGTAGGATTAGCACTCGTTGTATTGATTGGTATAGTGTTGCAGAGGTCAGAAAAGTTGCAGCACTCGCTCAGACATCCCCTGAACAAATAAAGCAAGTACTTTTTTCACATTTTTGTATCAGATTGACAGCAATTTTGACTTACGCTGCTCCAGAACATAGATCTCCATTGCACGCAGTTTGCGACTGGCACGAACCCACTGTAGCTCCTACGAAAATCAAAAATATTTAACGTTTAAACTTGTAGACGGTTTGCGGAGCTACTTATTGTTTTACCTCCTTCAGTTTCAGTTCTTGCGCACAACTCTCCTGTGGCACACGTACGTGTGTCAGGGAACGTTCCGCCAGGAGTCAAATTCCCAGTTCCGCAATTAATAACAGTTCTTATTTCGGCAACTCTACGACTGTTGCAGTTGTCGCCATCATTACAACAAGCTGACGCGCAGTCTCTGTGTTAAACAACAAAACAAACAAATTGCTTCTGCCAGTTTTTTAGCCGTTTAATTTGCAAATTAAAACAAGTTTTTACATCAAATAAATATTATTGGTTTAATTTTGCTCCCCCCCCCCACAACAAAACAAACAAATTGCTTCTGCCAGTTTTTTAGCCGTTTAATTGCAAATTAAAACAAGTTTTGACATCAAAGAAATAATATTGGTTTAATTTTGCATACGTTTCGTTGCTGCAAAGGGTTTTGCACGCTTCTTTGGTTTGACAGGTGCCTTCTGTGGTTGTAGCTAAATTGAAACGCAAACGTTATCACTTATAAGTTTTGTTTTTTTGGACAAAATGTGACTTTGTTTCTTTAACCAAAGGGAAAATTCCAGTAGTTTTTTAATGTTGAAACTTTATATTTTTATGAGATGAAACGCTGTTGAATCTTTTCAAAGAGGTCCGTTGAACAAAACCTGATGATAAATTTTTCACAATTGGTTGTTTTTTGATTGGGCAGCACAGGCTTTTCGTTTTAATTGTCTGTTTTCCCCCCCCCCTATTTTTATGAGATGAAACGCTGTTGAATCTTTTCAAAGAGGTCCGTTAAACAAAACCTGATGATAGATTTTTCACATTTGGTTGTTTTTGGTTGGGCAGCATAGGCTTTTCGTTTTAATTTTTCGTTTATTAACTGTTACCAGTGATTTATTACACCAAGACTTAGCAAACAACACTTACTTCCGTCGGTGGTCTCTTCTTTCCTTGCACACAGTTCACCGGTTTTACAGGTTTTGGTTTTTGTAAGACTGTCACTCGTCGAAGAGCCAACGTCGCACTTTAGCTTACTTTTAATATCACTGACCGGCAGGCTGTTACATTTGTCTGCATTGCTGCAACATCCCGAAGTGCAACCCCTGGAACACAGCAATGTTATTACTCAGTTACAGAATTCAGGTGTCATGTGTGAGTGTGAAACTTACACGATATCTTCACACAGTTTGTCACATTCCTCTTTGCTCTTGCACGATCCAACAGTAGTTGTTGCTGGAGCGAGAAACAAAAGAGTTTTGTTGCTTCTGTGCTATCGTTATTTTTTATATTTTGATTTTAAATGTCACAAAGGATTTACTTTCAGTATCAGATTTTGTTTCCTTTCGTGCGCATAGCAACCCTTCCGCACAGTTTTCAGTTCCAGTCAGTGTTCCGTCAGTGACATCTCCCGTTGCGCATGTTACTGTGAGCGCCATAGCTTTCACGGTTGCGCTGTTACAGTTGTCCTGATCACAGCAAGCAGATACACAGTTCCTATATAAAGGAAACCAACATTGTTAGTTATACACCGGCACCAGAGTTAGAGGCATAATTAATGTATAATATGGTGTAGTAGTATACTCTACATCAGCACGGCCCAGCGTTAGTAAAACTTTGTTTGATATTGTGCGCCATACGAAAATAATACATACTCAGCATCACCACACAGCGAGTCGCATTCAGTCAGAGCATCAACGCATCTTCCTTCGATCTCAATCTGTTGCTCGTCTGTGTGAAGATCATAAGAGAATTTTGCACCCAATACATGTTCATACTGCTGTTACTTACTGTCTACTGTGGATGTCTTTTCACTTCGTCCACAGATTTGATTTTCGTTGCAACTTTGAGCTGTGGTTGAAGGAACTGTGTCTCCTGTCTGGGTGACCGTACCCACAAAACATTGTCTGTTCGCTTGGGGTTCAGTCAATCCAACACTGTTGCACCCATCAGCGTTGTTACAACACGTAGCTGTACAACCTCTGTACAAAAAAAAAACACGGTAGTTGGTATTCCAAAATATAAACAGCCGCCGCTGGACTAAATGATATTCACCCAGGCGAAATGTAAACCTATTAGCGAACCCGAAAAGGGCCTCAAGTGGCCATTCAAAATGCACGTTTTGACAACTATAAAGCTGTGTTTAACTCCAAATTTAATATGAACCCAGCATTCCTCCCATTATGTTTTTGACCTTCACACATTGTGCAGGTTATGATTCTGCCAATAGCTCACATATTAGCACCCAAGGCCCACACATCATGTCGTTTTGCACTTTAATCACTTTCAAACACACACAATCTAAGAAGGCAAGAAACACTTAGTGTGTTGCTATGACTTACTGTGCGCCGTTGCATAAATCTCCGTCGCATGCAGTCTGAGACTGACACGATCCAGTTATTACATCTGAAAATATTGCAAAAAGTTATTTGCCAATTAATCTGAAAAAATCGTATTGAAAAAAACAAACATGTTTACTTGGAACTGTTTGCAGCCTTTAGTGGATTGTGTACTGGGTTTTTAATTTTTCTTACAAATTATTTATAGTCAAACTGAAAACCAAATTATCTGTAGCTTACTTCCGTTTGTTACAGTCGCGCAAAGTTCACCAGATGCACAAGTTTTAACTTCTTGAAAGTTTCCACCAGAAAAAGTTCCGGTCCCACAAATTGTTACAGAAATTATGTCATCGACGCTGCGACTATTGCAGCTGTCGCTATCACTACAACACGCCGATTTGCAATTCCTACAAAGCAATGAATGTTTTTTAGAGTCAAACTACTGTGTAAAAAAATACATCTTTTCAGGTAACTTTATCAATACTAAAATAAATTAAATAGTATCGTTTTTCAAAAAAATGCATTGTTTATTATTTGTCGTAAAGTAACTAAAAATGCATTATGTTTTACAGATTTGTGAAAAAATCTGACTTTGTTCGAAATAAGTTTTCTTACGTTGCGCCTGCTGCACAAAGTGTCTGACACGCGGCTTCAGTTTGGCAAGATAACTCAGTTGAATCTAAAAAACAAAAGTTGTGTCAGGCAGTCCTTTTTAAAAAGTTAGTTTTAAGGAAGTTGTAAATTTGTATTTAATCTAACTGTTTCATAATTGTCCAGTTGAAACTTGGTCGAAAATCTGCGTGTTTGTACAGGTCGCTATCGGGTGTTTTGTTTTATGAGAGTTTTGTGTTGCTGTGTTTAAATTTTGACTCCTAGGTTTAAATCAGATTTGTACAAAGTTGTTATTGATTTCAGAATTGTGTGTTTTGCTGGTGCGGAGCTGCATGTTTTCAAGGTTTATGATTCAGAATTGTAAGTCAAGTCGGGTTTGGGCTTCAGTTAGAAGAAAACGGGTTTGGGTCTGACTTCACGCTAGNTTAAATCGTCACATTTGTGGAGAAATTCTATCTTGGTAAATCGAACTTTGGGGTCTAATTCGGGTTTTAGTTCAACAAAATGTCGGTTCGAGGCAAGTTTCAGGGTTATACTTTTTGGTTTGGGCCCCAATTTCAGGACATTACCCGAAAGATTTAATAGTACAGTGATGAATACCAGGTGATGTTATTTCCTTTCTTGCACAGAGCTCGTCAGCTGCACAGGTCGTAAGTTGATTAACAGTCCCAGACACATCGATACCAGTTGCACAAATCAAAGAGTTTTTCATTTGGGTGACGGCCTTACTGTTGCACATGTCGGCGTTCTTGCAGCAAGCCGAAACACAACCACTAAGGAACAGAAGAATAATTGAAACACGTCTAATATGTCCAGCAGTGATACAAGATCACGCTTACTCTGTACCAGCACACAGATCCCCCCCCCCAACAGAAGAATAGTTGAAGCAAGTCTAATATATTTGGCAGTAATACAAGATCATGCTTACTCTGTACCAGCACACAGAGCATCACAATCAGCTTGACTTGCACACGAACCAACGGTGGTAGCTGCAAATAAAGTTAAAATTTAACATATTGGATCTGTACCCTGACCAGAAACGACAGGTCTAAATGGATGACTTTACGAAGATGTAATACAAAATATGAGAAAAAAGCTCACTCTCCGTGCTTGTGGTTGTTTCCTTTCGTGCGCAGAGCAACCCTTCCGCGCAGTTTTCAGTTCCAGTTAGTGTTCCATCAGTGACATCTCCTGTTGCACATGTTACTGTGAGCGCCATCGCTATTACATTTGCGCTGTTGCAGTCGTCCTGATCACAGCATGCAGATACACAAGGACTGTGAATAAAGGTTAACACTTTAATGCAGTAAACAAACAGTTGCTGTAAGACACAAAGTACTTGTCCATTTATAAACGTGAAAAGTTCTCGTTGTTCATTTATAAACGAACTTAAGCCCACTCAATGCACGTCTGTTACATTCGGAATAATATTGTATTTTTACTTTAAACCTACCTGGAATCAACACAGAGCGAGTCGCAATCCGTAAGAGAGGCAACACAGCTTCCTTTGATTTCAATCTGCTCAGCTGCATGAAAAAAAACATTTCATAAACAACTCAGAGATGACAGGTGTCACTGAGCAACTCAGAGATGACAGGTGTCACTGAGCAACTCAAAGATGACAGGTGTCACTTAGACTCACTGTTCACTGTAGATCTCGTCTCACTGCGTCCGCAAATTTGATTTTCGTTGCAGCTTTGAGCTGTAGTTGAAGGAACTGTATCACCTGTCTGGGTGACCGTACCCACAAAACATTGTCTGTTCGTTTCAGGTTCAGTTAATCCAACACTGTTGCACCCATCAGCGTTGTTACAACACGTGGCGGTGCAACCTCTGCACAAAAAATCACGGTAGTTTGTACTCCAAAATATAAACAGCCACCGCTTGATGAAATAGTTTTCACCTTGGTTAAATGTTTACACTTTGGCGGTGAGAGGGGGCCTCAGGGTGAAATGTCTCTCCCCAACAATACACGTTTTGACAACTATAAAGCTGTGTTTTACCCCAAATTTTTATGGACCCAGCATTCCTCCCCATTATCTTACTGCTCTTTCCAGAGTTTTGTTTTGGTTATGCTTTCCAATAACTAGTATGTTAGCACCCGAGGCCCATTTATCGTGTCAATTTAGGCTTAAATTACTTGCAAACACACACAATTCAAGAAGGAAAGATATATTCAGTTTGTTGCAGTGACTTACTGTGCACCGTTGCATAAATCTCCGTCACACGCAGTCTGAGTTTGACAAGATCCAGTTATTACATCTGAAAATATTGGAGAAAGTTACAAGCTCTTCAATCTGAAAAAATCGTGTTGAAAAAAACAAACATGTTTACTTGAAACTGTTTGCAGCCTTTAGTGCCCCCCCCCCCAAGATCCAGTTATTACATCTGAAAATATTGGAGAAAGTTACAAGCTCATTAATCTGAAAACATTAGAAATAAACAAGCATGTTGACTTGGATATGCATTTATGCAATTTTTTTGACAAATTATTTATCGTCAAACTAACAATAATTTTAGTTACATGTAACTATTCAGTCATGTTTTACACACAAATAATGACTCTGATTTTTTTGCTCTGACAACATGTTTATTTGCAGCTTACTTCCGTTTGTTACAGTCGCGCAAAGTTCACCAGATCCACAAGTTTTAACTTCTTGAAAGTTTCCACCAGAAAAGGTACCGGTTCCACAAATTGTAACAGAAATTATGTCATCGACACTGCGACTATTGCAGCTGTCGCTATCACTACAACACGCCGATTTGCAATTCCTACAAAGCAATGAAACGTTTTTTAGAGTCAAACTATTGGGTATAAAAATGCGTAACTTTTTAAGGTAACTTTATAAACACTAAAATAAATTAAATAGTATCGTTTTTCAAAAAACTGCATTGTTTATTATTTGTCGGAAAATAACTCAACTTGCATTCTGTTTTAAAGATTTGTGAAAAAATCTGACTTGTTTGAAATAAGTTTCTTACGTTGCGTCAGCTGCACAATGTGTCTGACAAGCGGCTTCAGTTTGGCAAGATAACTCAGTTGAATCTGAAAAACAAAAGTTGTGTCAGGCAGTCCTGGTTTAATAAAGCTAGTTTTATGGAAGTTGTAAATTTGCTTTGAATCTAACTGTTTCATATTTGTCCAGTTGAAACTTGGTGGAAATATGCGTGTTTGTTTTATGAGAGTTTTGTGTTGCTGTGTTTAAATTTTAGTTTTTAGTTTTAAATCGTCACATTTGTGGAGAAATTCTATCTTGGTAAATCGAACTTTGGGGTCTAATTCGGGTTTTAGTTCAACAAAATGTCGGTTCGAGGCAAGTTTCAGGGTTATACTTTTTGGTTTGGGCCCCAATTTCAGGACATTACCCGAAAGATTTAATAGTACAGTGATGAATACCAGGTGATGTTATTTCCTTTCTTGCACAGAGCTCGTCAGCTGCACAGGTCGTAAGTTGATTAACAGTCCCAGACACATCGATACCAGTTGCACAAATCAAAGAGTTTTTCATTTGGGTGACGGCC
>QLIY01003542.1:0-11742 GCA_003260075.1 Phallusia mammillata | reverse complement strand
TAATACTTTATCTGTATGTCACTATTTAAAATGTGTTATATGTCATTATAGGTATTGCGTCATAACATTGTGTTCCTTTTTACAACTAGTTTGTTGTTTGCTCACAAACATTGCACTCCACTTGCACATACTAATTAATTTTAAGCTGCAGGGGGGGGGGGTAAAAAAGGCTCTAATACAGCAGTTAGGCTTTTGTTGTCCACGCCCCTAAAATGTTTGTCCGAAACAACTATTTTGGGGGGGGGGGAAGGTCCACTTTGAGCAACAACATGTAAACATGTTGTGACCACACACCAGTTTTATTGGATGTCTAGATTTTTCCTTGTTAAAATTTAGCACCCCCAAAAAAATTTAGAATAATTGTTTCCAATTGTGAAATATATTGGTCTTTTCATAATTCACTGTATTGTGGTGATATTGTGCTCTTATGATAGCCGGTTAACTACTAACGGGTGACAATTAAAAACACATTGAATATTGCAGGCATTGGCTGACATTTCACTGCTTTGTACTGCAAATGCTCAGTTGCATAAAGAAGTAGCTGACTTGGAAGAAGAAGTTTTGACTTTGGAACACCAAGAGGAGCTAAATAGGCTCCTGGATGCACAAATCAGTGTTCTTGGTCCAGCAATAAACAAATTATCTGTTACTGCAGGTACTTTGGCTGTAAATGGGGGGGGGGGGGGGGGGGGGGGGGGGGGGGGGGGGGGGGGGGGGGGGGGGGGGGGGGGGGGGGGGCGTATTGTCTCATAACATTCAGTTTCTTTTTACAACTCGTTTGTTGTTTGCTCACAAACATTGCACTCCACTTGCAAATACTGATTAAATTTGTTTATTTACCTTTGGACTCACGCCCCCCTGGTTATAAACCATTGCTCCCTTGGGTCTAACGCAGGCATGTCAAACTCAAACAACTTTGAGGGCCAAAACTAAACTTTTAGGGGGGGGGGCAAAAAAGGCTCTATTACAGCAGTTCTTAAGCTTTTGTTGTCCACGCCCCTAAAATGTTTGTCCGAAACAACTATTTTCCTTTAGTGGAAAATGTATGCAAAGTTCGGAACACTGACACCAATGGGACTACCAGAAGTCTCTCCAGCCTGTGTTGTAAACAGATAAAGTTAATACTTTATCTGTATGTCACTATTTAAAATGTGTTATATGTCATTAGGGGGGGGGGCAGTAAAATGTTCATTAATTCCATTAACTACATGAAAAAAAAACAATATTGTTATAAATTACATACAGATATACAGTAGCAGTTTGAAAGAACCAACTGTGCGTTATTGCGTTGTGTGAAAAGAATGGCATACAATGACGCAACAATCGCAATAGCTGATTCTAAAAATGGGTTATTTCCATAGTTTTGTTAAAACGTTGCAAATGCCACTAATAGTGGATGATTGATTCATGTAAACTCTCTTGTCTGACAGTATATCCTGCCATCGTATATTGTATAATTTTTAAAAGTTACTTCGCGGGCCGCACAAAAACTCTTGAAGGGCCGCATGTTTGACATCCGGGGGGGGGGGAGCCAATTAATGATAAGCTGCAGACAGTGCACACTGTTTCGACCTATAAGGTCTCATCTTTTTGTTTATTTACATTTGGACTCACCCCCCCCTGGTTATAAACCATTGCTCCATTAGGTCTAACGTACAGGAGCTCAGTTATTTTGCCTTAATCGGATTTTACCACCTAGGGATGAAACTGGCCAATAGCACCCGCATCTTTTTATCCAGTCCACATAATGTATTGTTGCTATGCAGCCTAGTAACGAAAAATCAACTAACACCATACCTCAGACTCACATTTGGCTAAAGTTCGATAGGTGGCGCAAAGAGCACTTACACTTATTTTAAACTGTATATTTCCGAAAATGGTAATGGTTAGGGCTATTACGGTGGGGTAAGGTATTTCAATTAAAAATAAAAAAATAACTTTAAAACGTAGTTCCTAATGTATTTTTTTTAAAAACTAATTTCCTTACCCTAAACCTCTTTGGCTGCGAAATTAATAATTCAGCTCTTTGCACCACCTATCGCAATTCCGCTAAATGTGGGTGTGCCCTGAGGTATGGTGATAGTAGCTCTGTGCGTTTGAAATGTACCCGCTGTATGGGGGGGGGGTGGCAGACTCACATTTGGCTAAAGTTCGATAGGTGGCGCAAAGAGCACTTAGGGGGGGGGGTACGTTAGTGTACGTGCAGCTTTTTTGCAGACAAATACAAGGAACTAGCGATAAATATTGATGCGACTCGCCACGGTTTAGGGGGGGGGGAACTTTAGTGTACGTGCTGCTTTTTTGCAGAGAAATACAAGGAACTAGCGATAAATATTGATGCGACTCGCCACGGTTTACCGTTGAATGGAGTTGTTGTCCCTGATGAAAAGAAACTTGACAAGGTTCTTAATCGTCACAAAGAGATTCTCGGCGAACTTTCAACGCTAATATACACTCACGTAAGTTTAACCTCTAAAGTACACATGTACATCCGTTCAACTGCTTTCAGAGAATTAGGATAGCAGAATCGGCCTACGATTTTTATGTTTTATCCACCAAGTAGCGAAAAAAGCCTAACAGCCGAAAAGGGTTTTTGACTGTACAACAGACATTTAACGTGAAAAACATTATTCACAACCCAAGCAGAGACAATTTTTTTAACGTTAACACCATATCATTATCTTTTACCAAGTGTTGTTTAGTTTGTAAACCAAGATATTCTATTTGTGTAGGTTGACGTCTGTGCTGATGGGGGGGGGGCATCCACCAAGTAGCGAAAAAAGCCTAACAGCCGAAAAGGGTTTTTAACTGTACATTTAACGTGAAAAACATTATTTACTACTAAATCAGAGAATTTTTTTTAACGTTAGCACAAACTTATCTTTTTACCATGTGTTGTTTAGTTTTGTAAACCAAGATATTCTATTTGTGTAGGTTGACGTCTGTGCTGATGCCGCCGAAAAATTCCGAAAACTTGATGAAACAGTTTCTGAGGAGAATTCCCAATTGAATGACGTAGAAGAACTTGCGAAAAGCGTGACGTCATTGGCTGTCAAAAATACAACACTTGAATTGCAACTTGAGAGCGAAGAAAACCCAGTTAAATTAGATTAATGTATTTTTTGTTTATTATTATTATGGGTCCCTTTCCCTGAAGGGCACACATATTGTTTTTGTCCGTATTTTTTTCTTTATTAAATGCAGTCAAAACATACATTTTAGGATGTTGATATTACGGACTGCACTGAAAAATAGACAGAAACGTATTTTTGGCCTTTATTCCGCATTACTACTTGATTAGTTCTAGGGCAGCGGTGTTCAACAGCCAAATTTTCCCGTAGTGGTACACAAAGCGATTTCCGTAGTCTGCCAAGAGCCCAAGGTCTGCAATCTTACTTGTGTTGCAGAAGAACAATTGTTTTTAAATAATCGAATGTCTTAAACTCGTCTGTGATGTCACAAGCTGCTCTTAATCATTGATATTTGTAAACAAGCGAGTTTCTAGGTTAAATTAATCCTGAATGTTGTAGTTAAGATTAAAATGTAGGGAGAAATTTTATTTAGCGTGGACCGTTAGTCCAATAACTCTACTAGGGAATAGCAAAACGAGCATTTTGTACGTCAAAAAGTTCGAACACCGCTCACCTTGGGGGGGGGGGACATTACTACTTGATTAGTTCTAGGGCAGCGGTGTTCAATCTACAGCCAAATTTTCCCGTAGTGGTACACAAAGCGACTTCCGTAGGTCTGCCAAGAGCCCAAAGTTCTACAATCTTACTTGTGTTGCAGAAGAACAATTGTTTTCACATAATCGAATGTCCTGAACTCGTCTGTGATGTCACAAGCTGCTCTTAGATCATTGATATTTTTAGGGGGGGGGGGGGGGGGGGGGGGGGGGGGGGGGGGGGGGGGGGTTCCCCACCCCTGGTTTATTGCAAACAAAACGAACGAAGTGAAAATACACAGAGAATTTGCGCTGAAATCGTAGTGTCGACGCAGCAAGGTGGACAGTTTAAGTAAAAACCAATTAAAACACCTTGTCAATACAGAAAAAATCACATTGTTCATCGAGACAACATCCCACCTTTGACTCGTTTATTACAAAAGCCAAAGTAAAACTTGTGATAAAAGATGATGAAACGCCTGTATGTCCTGAATAAATATAAGGTTTGAGAATGAAGGGTGTTCAGTGACGTCACGATCGGTGTGCGTTTCGGTTCGTGGGCGGCGTCATACGAAAGTTTCGTTCTTTGGGCTGGTGGCGCGAGTGATGTTTCGAGCTGTGTTTGGCGACCGACTGCCTGCCGAGCGGTCTGTGGCAGGCGCACTTGCACTCTGACGCCACATGGTGGTGGTGGATGTGCTGGATCCGACCAATCTGATCTGTCTCCACGAAAGTCGCCCCTAAACTCTGTTCGTCAATTAAGGGGTTACCTTCCTGATCGCAGAGCATAAACCATGGATGGTTTGCGTTCTCCAAAGGCTGTATATGGTCATAGAAATCACATGATTTACCGCCAGCGCCGCTTGCGCAACACGTCATCGCTGACGTAGCATAATCGCGTTCCGCTGACGTCATCTCTCGTGCGACACACGGCTTCTTACCGCATCCGAACCTGTTTTTACGTCGCTTGGTGTCGCACTAGAGCGGGCGGGCATCACGTGGCGAGTATCGTTTACGAGGGACTCGATTGAACTTGAGTCATATTTTTAAGCAACTCGACTCAATTCAAAACAAAAAAATGCTATGTCAGGACGTTAAATCTTTACATTTCGGCTTGTCCAATCGTACGTCCGATTCGTAATTACGCCAATAAATGTTTGTACTGTTTAAGTGATAGATGACAAAAAGTGTCGGTTAGAGTTTGGAACTGAGCCACTCGATTTGTGAGTCAGATACAAACAGTCGTTTGCGAAACGAGTATGGACATGTGCCACACATAACGAAATGCATTAGTGACATATCACCACATAACCCAGTTGTCTAAGCAAAATAAAGGTACTAGTGTCAGATAATGGTTTCACGCCGTCGAGCGTTTAAAACATTCATGATGAACAACGTCGCAAGTGAGTGCAGACAGGTCGTTGAAACTTGAGAAACAGGTGCAATAAACGTCAGTGAAACGGTTGCACTGTCATTGTCTTGAAAGAAACCAACATCATGTCAAGGTGTTTGCAACTAAGCGAAACATATTTTGCAATCACGCTATGGTTAAAATAGATACGGTTGGCTGGGGGGGGGGGCGTTCATTTATAGCAACCATGATTTTTTTTGCAGCGTTCTTGTTCGGAGGAATCAACTCATTCGTACACGCAGTAATGTATACGTACTATGGATTGTCTGCAATTGGTCCCCACATGCAAAAATACCTTTGGTGGAAAAAGTACATCACAGTTCTACAACTTGTAAGTTTTAACGGTAGTTGAATGAATCGTAAGTCCCATAGCACAAATTGTTAAGTTAAACAAACGGAAAATGGATTAAAGCGTAAAAACCCATATACAAACTATTTGATGGCCGGTCGTGTGATTCATTAAAAAGTAGCATCACTTTACACCAGTTTACAGCAAAATCGTTTTGTTTCACGTTAAAACGATGCAAAAGCAAGGTGTGTTCTATGTTAAGGATTGACTTTGTGCATTTTGTATATGTTTTTACTCCAGTATTGAGAATATATTATCCTGTTTACTACAACAAATTTAAATAGTGCACTAAAACCAGTAGGTTTTACAAAAACAAATATTGTTAAAAAATAACGAAAATTGTAGGCTAGGCTATAAACACAATTCCAATGCACCAAAACGGCTATCAGCCACAAAAAAGTGTCAGGGAAATAGAAAAACACACGTCTAAAGTAAAGCATACCTTTTTCCAGAGTCAATTCGTCATTCTGTTTTTCTTCTGCATACAAAGTCTTGTTACCGGATGCCCTTATGCCCCTTGGATGTGTAAGCTAATGATCGGTTATGCCGTAACACTTTTACTTCTCTTCCTCAACTTCTACATGCAAGCTTATATCTTTCAAAAAAAGACGACGGAAAATGGAAAAGTTCAAATGAACGGACATCAAAAGCATAACTAAACTGTAAATTCTTAAACCTAGTAGAAAAAGTTTAAAGCAATTTTATCCAATCCAGATTTCCTTCTGGCGAAAAGACTGCAGCATCTAGCTGTGTTTCAATTTTCGTTTGAAGGAGATTTGTAGTGGAAATGTGAAAAACTGCATTTTACTTCTTTGCATCGTTGCTGCTCAAACACGTAGCCCATTTTGTTTCATGTCGGTATTGTGTGTAATAACTTTACACTGAAGTGAACATAAAAACAACTAATTTTACAGCCAGCTTTGCCCTACACGATTTAAGAAAGAATATTTACAGCTATGAAAAGGTATCTTTTGTGAAAATAGTACTGTTGAAGTTATTGACAGCTATCTTAACAAGAAATGCCAGAAAAGTTTTTACACAGATAAAAGTGTTTGCACCAAATGCATTTTGTTTCATGTACTTAATTTTCTACTGGATTAAATAAATGATAATGAATAAAACGTCTTTGTTTTAAACGTGCTTAAGTAATAAGTATTATAGGTATCAGCTAATGGATGTTTTTACAGCGATACAGTGATCTGTGCCATTAATCGTTTTGTTGCGCCTTGATTAGCCTACTGGATTAAAACACCATGGTTGATAAGTATTGAACATTATTTGCTATTGAGAATTTATTCGGCCAAATCGGCCATTTTTACAAAGATTCGATTTCGGCCGAATAATTTGTTGCGATTCGGCCAAAACCGGAACTTTTACGAAAACCGATTTAAAGCGTAAAATTTAAAGAAAATTTAAAACTTTTCTGCTGCTCAAAGTGTTGGTGAAGGAAACTGATCACCACAAGCGAAGTTTTCTAGAGTCTTGCAACATCCAATCACACGCCAACACAATGAACGTTAAAACAGATGTTCTAATGCCGATAAATTATTATCGGTCGCTTTTACACCACTGAGCCTGTTTTATCATTAAGTTGGTGCGAGTTTGCAGCCGCGCGATCCTGTTATCGCTGTTTTTTGTGTGTGTTTTGCATTTTGTCGCTTTATTCGTCCTGCAAGATATGTCATTATCCTGATGAAGGCGTCTTGTATAGGACGTCGAAACGTCGATTGTTTACAATAAAACTGCTGGATGAGCAATACTTGGTTATACATTATGTCTGGCAACAATAGTCTATTCTATAACTGCTTGTTTGATTTATTCGTTAATCATTCTATTTTACTCTTCGAGCGAACAATACAAAGAAATACAACAGTAATTATAAAATTCAAAACCTTTACGTTTATTTGTACTTGTGTAGGTTTGGTAAATGTTAGTAAGTTAGTTGCGCGGCCATTACGAAGAATTAACAACAAAACAGTCATTTTGTGTGCATGTATTTGTACAATAACACACTTTATTGAACTTACAAAAGTTGCAAAACCATGAACAAGAAAGCAGGTTATCGCCCCGTTGCTGAGAAACTTTCTAAACCTCCTAATAAACATTTGATGCAAGGATCTTTGGCGTCGCCGTCATCTTCACAAACAACGACGGTAAGTCTCGTTTTAAATTTTAGCTCCTTGACGTATACAAGTGTGATCTATACCTGTTATTGAGTATTCAAATTACAGATAAAAGTCAAGTCTGTAGACTCAGAGTATGGCAGCTGCATGCATGCGCCCACGAGTTGTTTTAATTTCTCACGCCAATTATTTTTGACTACATGCATGTCTATGTCTAAACATAAAACATTCAATGGATAACTTATAACAAGAGTGGTTGACACACAAACCAATGGCCTTTAAATCAACCCCACATTGCAAAGTGACTAATTTTACAGATAAAAAAAAGTCCATCGCAGATGTCCAATCAAGCGAACCCAAGTAAAAGTAAGTAAAAAATAACCGATAAAGCTAAAAGAAAAAAGTTTAAACATTTTACCTGGATGTATTGGTCAAATAACTATAGGCTGGTGTGCAAAGGTAAAAATCTATGGTTCCTTAATGGTAGGGAATTTACTTTAATTTGTACATGTGGTTTTAAATAGACACTTTAGTTTTGGGAATATAACCTGTAAAGTTTATAAAAGACCCAATTTCAAACGATCTTTGTGTGGTTTTGCATCTATGCTATGTAGTCTATTGGGGAGGAACAAAAATGGTTTGAATTTTTCAGTAAAGAATTGATTTAAACTGGAATGGTAACTAGTGGTATAAATCTCCAAATGTGTAAACTCTGATTTGATGTAGGATTTTATCTTTGATTGAGTTGTTCTTACACAATGGCGAAAGCCATGTATGTAAAACATAAAATAACGTGTATTTTTGTTTTTTTACAGCTGACCACATTCAAGGAGTCAGTAAACCTAATGTGAAGCATAAAGTTATTTGTCATTCACCTCAAGTTGTTCTGTCAAATATTGCCAATTCTCCATCCATCAAAGTGGAGCGAATTCCTATTGATGTGCCCCCCACTATATTTGTAACATCAGGAGATAAGTCAGACAACAGTTGTCATGGCGACAGCGGGATTTATAACTCTGGCAACATTGCCGGATCTCCGCTTGACTTGTCTTCAACTGCTAAAGCTGTTCATGTGAATAGTGATAGCTTCGATAAGGAACCTTTTCCGGACACAATCGGGCATGAGAAAAAGACACACAAACCTTTGATAAAACAGCATCCTATCAAAGGCCTATCAAAAGAAGTTTCAGGTAAATTAGTTATAAATGTAGTGATACAAATCCATTTGATTTGATTCCGGGGAATTGCAAATTTGTCAAATTTTGGGGGGGGGGGACATCCTATTAAAGGCCTATCAAAAGAAGTTTCAGGTAAATTAGTTATAAATGTAGTTGTAAAAATCCATTTGATTTGATTCCGGGGAATTGCAAATTTGTCAAATTTTGTGATTTCTCGGATTATTTCCATGCTAATAATAGACTACAGTTTGACATTCCAATGCAACAAAGCAGAATTTGTGAATAACCAGCAAGTAACTTAGTAATACAATGTGAAATAGGTATATATATTTTAAATATTCGACCCTGAATCCATTCAATTTTTCGACTCCGAGTAAAAACAAAGTCTTTAAATTGTCCTTAACTTGTTTTTTATGGGTCCCCTTCCCTGAAGGGGACAAATATTGATTTTACTCGAATTGTTTGTTTGTTTTTTCGTTTGTTTTTTCTTCCCAAAGTTTGTCCGACTTGTTTTTCCATCAAATGTTTGGGGGGGGGGGTTAATACAATGTGAAATAGGTATATATGTTTTAAATATTCGACCCTGAATCCATTCAATTTTTCGACTCCGAGCAAAAACAAAGTCTTTAAATTGTCTTGTCAGATCAACTCTGTCTCCAACTCCATTTATTTATGTGTGGACAAGTGTACCTTATGAATATTTGCAACATAATGAGAGTGTTGTGTATATTGGAGCATAATTGAATTGGGTGAGTGACTTATTTTGTAATCCTTTGTTACAGCTCCTACGAACAAAAACCCTGTTGAAAAGCGAAAAAAGCCAATGGTAAAAATTGTTCCATCACGATACAAAGCTGCTGCTAAATCATTTAACTTGGCTCATAACAATTCCAATGCATCCACAACACTACGTTCTTCAACCTCGATCACTTCTCACAAACCTAGGTATTTATTAGCACAGTGGTTCACGACCGGTGAGGAGTTACTCCTAAGAGAAGAATTTTAATTCTTAATGGGAAAAATTTACTTTTGTGTGTGTGGTTTGTACATAGACATTTGTACTCTAGGAATATTAACTGTGAAGTTGGTAACAGACCCAATTTTAATGATTTTCGCAGAGTTTCGGTGCCAGCATTTACTAAATAGTCTATTAGGCAGAAATAAGAATGTTTTGAATGGTGAAGTGAGGAATTTGTCTAGGGGGGGGGGGAATGATTTTCGCAGAGTTTAGGTGCCAGCATTTACTACATAGTCTAGGCAGAAATAAGAATGTTTTGAATGGTGAAGTGAGGAATTTGTCTATAAAGGTTTGGAACCACATTAGCACATCAGTATTTATAGGGAAATCGCATAATAATCTGCTAGAATGGGCACAAATTAATACTGTCAGAGGCCTTGCATTAATGATTGTAATTTATCTTTTATCAAGCTGCAATTTAAATGCATGACTATTGTTACTGAAACAAAGTTCATATGACAGAAATTTATTATTTAATGTTGATTTTAGGCTTTTTAAAGGTTGACCACTAACCTAATTACCATGTATAACCTAAGGGCCACCAAGCCTCTTCACCATGCTACTCCCAAAAGCAAAACAAGACAGGAAAAAATAATGGCAAAAGCTTCAACACCAAGTGCAGGATTCAAGACGTTTTTTGATTCTGATATGTCCCAGATTGCTCCATACAAACCAAACGGTAATTGTTTTTTTTTTTAAGATACATACAACCAAATCTCGTTAATAATGAAAGTCATAACCATATCTCAAGAAATGTCTCTGAATAAAATCATTATCCAGTTATATGCATAAAAAAGCTTGGCAAATTGGTTATGCATTTACCCAGTTTATTGTTTGTTTACAATATTTGTAGCCTATTAATCAGTACAGGTAACCTATTTTCTTTGAGGAATTGCATTGATTTTCCTCAACTGTAGCGCATTTTACCAGTTGAGAAAATATTCTGATTAGTCACAAATTTTGTTTTGCTACACCATGAAACCCAAACTGGAGTATTATCAGTTAAAAAGCTTTTAAGTTAGATATTTGCTGAACCAGAATCTTTACATTGTATAGGGATCGTAGTTCTCAAACCTAGTCAAATCATTTGGTAGTAAAAATGATAGTAAATAAATAGAACTAATTTTTGCATAAATAACCAAATTTATCAGTACTACGGTTCCACTTATCCGAATTATTTGGTTTTTATACTTTATAGTAACTTTCAGAGCTGATGAGTAATTTTATTTTTGCTGAAAACAGTACTGTACATGTTTCAGAAGAGAAAGCTCCGTCACCTGAACGTGGGTCGTCAAAATCGAAAAATGATGATGATGACAGATTAACTCAGCTCGACTTGGATCTGGCACATTGCGAATACTTACGGATATGTCACCTCGAAAGTACATTGAAGCAAACTCGCAGTAAAAAAACAAGAAAAGTAAGTTGACTGTGCATAAAACTAATGTGATGATATTAGTGGTGACAACCAATGTATCGTTTGATTTTTCACATGTTTGTGCTAGCACACAATTCTCTATATCAGTGGTTGCCAACCCAGGAGTAATTTTAAACCTGAGTGGGCGGGGATTTAGTTAATTAGTACATGTGTATAGTAAATAGACACTTCCGCTATGGAAATATAACCTTTAAAGTTGATAAAGACCTAATTTTAAATGTCCGTTTTATGGTTTAGCATCTTCTATATAGTCTATTGAGGAGTAATGAATTTGTTTTTAATTATGGGTCCCCTTCCCTGAAGGGGACACATCTTGATTTCACTGGGGGGGGGGATGATAGTAAAAAAATAGAACTAATTTTTGCATAAATAACCAAATTTATCAGTACTACGGGGGGGGGGGGCATCCAGTTATATGCATAAAAAAGCTTGGCAAATTGGGTATGCATTTACCCAGTTTATTGTTTGTTTAAAATATTTGTAGCCTATTAATCAGTGCAGGTAACCTATTTTTTTGAGGAATTGCATTGATTTTCCTCAACTGTAGCGCATTTTACCAGT
>QLIY01003539.1:0-11753 GCA_003260075.1 Phallusia mammillata | reverse complement strand
CGTTAGGTGACGTCCAGGCTGAAAATATTTTCGTCTTTACCGAGTTATGAAATTCTGCCTCCCCGCCGATTTTAGCAAGTGGGCGCCTATGGTTGAGACTTCTATCTGACTGACAGTGTACACATATTAAGGGCTGTAAAAGTAACTATTTGGCCGATTAAGGCAAAATTTTAAGTGCTGAATGATAAACCTACTGCAAACAATGCCCCCCCCCCAGTGTACACATATTAAGGGCTGTAAAAGTAACTATTTGGCCGATTAAGACAAATTTTTAAATATTGAACAAATAACCTACTGCAATTGTTTAACATTTCGNAAACAATTGTTTAACATTTCAGCACATTAGGGCTTGTATTTCTGGCCTAAAATTATTATTTTGGGGTTTAAGGGGTAAAAATGGGTGAATCCAATAAAAAGTAAAAAAAATCTTTAGAATAGCTTACATTGCACCAACAAACAAAGCACGAAACCCTCTTGGGTCAGTACAGCCGTTTTTATATTTTTTTGTTTTGGGGGCCTGTGGGTGAACCACTGGGTCGTTTGGGGTCAAACTTCAAGGAGGATTAAATTCGGAACAATAAATAACATCTGTGCAAATTTGAATAAATTTAAAGCACTCTTTCTTGACCAGATGCATTTAACAAACCAGCGTTAGACAGAAAAAAGAAAAAAAAATACGGACAAGGGGACCCATAAAAAGTTAAACACAAATTTTCCTGGAAAACCTTAACAGTTGTATTATAAACTAGAAAGGTAGCTTTCTCATATATTTCCATTTTATTTATTCTATATCTTATTTACCGATTTACTATACACACAATTTGATCTACACATGCAATTGTTTAAAAAACAAAAATAAATGGGTCCCCACACATGTGTTTGTGCAGATTTGAGGTAAGCAAATGTTTGCATGACAATAATAGATTCTCAAGGAAAAATTGTTAAAAAACATTAACCCAACTTAAAGTTTTGTCCATATTCTTTTTGCATCATTATTGTCATATAAATACAAAAACAGTAAAAAAGAACAAAAAAATACTTTCAATTTAATCTCTTGCTTTGACCTTGATATTTTCATCCAAGGTCAGTTTTCATACACAATTTTCCTAGAAAGCTTTAGCAGTTGTATTACAGACACCATAAATTAAAAGCCATTTGCTACAAAGGTATACATAACAAATTGTTTTTATTTAGCGCCTTTCGCAAAACGAGTACCATTGACCTGTAGTAACCTCTCACGGCGCAGACGCCGAAAGACCGTTTGACCTTTCAAAACCGTTTTCAATAGCATGCAGTTCTTAGTGTTCAACAATACAATACTTTTCTTATTTTATACATGACTAAAGTATTGATTCTTGAATTGATTTGTCAAAAATAAACAAGCTACACCCCCCCCCCAAAAATCGTTCTTAACTGTGTTTCTAATACCTACAAGTTGACCTTTAGATACCAGTGGTCACGCCGTGGCCAAGCTGACAACGAAAATTTAAAAACCATTTATCTTTCGAAAAGTCAAGTTTATTTTTTCATCTTTATGTTGATCAACAACGTTTTGCTTGACATATATACGACACCGAAGCACGTTTATTAAGTTAAATCTTGTCTTAGGTGTGAAACTTTTACCAAAACTGAAAATGCGTGTGATAACTTAATAAAACAACATGGCATTGCTGCGCAAATACAACGGATTTCTAATCACCAAAACGACTGACCGACGCCAAGCTGAGCAATCCCGCTAAACCAGTGAATTACTCCCTTGGGACTTCTGTCAGCCTGACAGTGTACACATATTATAGGCTGCAAAGGTTATTATTTGGCCGATTAAGGCAAACTTTTAAATACTAAACAAGTAACCTACTGCAAACAATTGTTTAAAACTTCAGCACATTAGGGCTAGTATTTCTGGCCTAAAATTAAACCAATCATTTTGAAGTTTAAGGGGTGAAAAATAGGTGAAATCCTTTTAAAGTTAAAAAATTCATAACTAGAATAGTGGTTTTCCTATATACTGCCAGTTTATGTATACTATATCATATTTAACGATGTATCCCATATACCATTTACTATATTTATATTGGATATATATTTGGCACCTACATTTCATTGGGTCCCTATCTTTTTCCTGGCACTTTATAACATAATTGTTTCTGCAAGCATAATCTAATGGGTCCCCGCACATGTGCATGCGCGATTTGGTAACAGTAAAAATAAAGCACAGTCATTTTTAAACTGGAATAGTGGTTTTCTTATATATTCCATTTTACAGAAACTGTGCCATATTTACGCACCATTTTAGAGTGCAATATAACTAACATCGTAACATCAAACTGTCTCAATTTCATCTTAATTGGACATTGTTTAAAGCTTTACCCATTTTTTGTGCTTCCATAACGAAGTTTAACAATTCAGAAAAAATTTGTTTATTTTTTACGTTACTTGAGTTTACTTGGGTTAAAGTGAACGAGTCAATAGTAAATGTTAGGTATACAAGGTAAAACACAACAATCAACACCTACAAATGGCAAATCATCCAAATTCCATTCACTTCCGACATGGTTAAAAGTTCACCAGTTGTCAGGTGCCGGTGGGATAAACGTTTGGGCTATCAAGTCAAACCACACTAATAGCACATCTACATAACCATAGCTACTAATGATGGGACGAGTACCCTGTACTCGGTATCAAATGATTTCAGTAGTATCGATACTCGTACTCATTTGATACCAATGTACGATACCAAATGTTTGCAAATATTTGCTTCAGACAGCACAAAATTGGGAAAAAGATATGCCAGGTTGCGCATATTTTTTCGATATCGCGTGGAAATCACATTTTACTACATGCTTCTGCATGTCAATGTGCGTGCATGTACCCTTGCCATAACAGATAAATTAGCTAGTGGTATACAACTAAGTACAACAATATATTTAAGTACTCGGTAACCAGTATCGGAGGTATATACATGTGGTACTCATACTTGGTATAGGTACTACAAATTCTGATATCGCCCCATCACTAATACCATCTGTGAAAATTTTTAAAACCATCAAACATTTGATAGAAAAAGAGGGTAAAGAGTACAGTAAAAACAAAATGTGTGCCTACGGAAGGAGAGCTATAATTATAAATCAAAACAATATAACTTCATGAAGTTTGCTCCAGTTTGATTGTGGAGTAGGTTTTGCACAAAACTGGCAAACAGTTTTAACATCATGTTTGTTTAAATGAAATCATACAACATATAACACCAGTTAAAATCTGAAAAAAATTCATTTTGGCCTATCAAATATGTTTGATACAAACAATAGGTTTTTGTATAACAGTGCAAAATTTGTTTATCATTTACATACCTAATTCTTTTCTTGCTAAAGATGTAGTCCCATAGCGTAATGTGTGCTCTTGTGTGTGGACAAGTTGCAGTTCATCTGTGGTGGCTTTTCTTGCATCAATTAATTCACATTGTCCTTCATGGTTTAAAACCTTCTCTGACAAAATTCCACACTTTTTTAATCGCTTCCAGATAGCCTCCAAGCGACCAGAGTTTTCAATATGATCATCCCCACAAGCACATCCATGTTTTAGCATAACAGCACTGTATGCAATTCCTGTTGTAAATCGATAATCCTAAGACAAGGAAAAAAGGGTTGTTATTGGTAGACAAAAGTTGCAATGTAAGAAGTAAACTAGAAAGCTTTCCTATATATTTTAAAAATTACTGTTTTGTAAGCTCTATTTGTTGACTTGCCATATACCATTTGTCATACCTACAATGGATATATATTTCAAGTTGGTCCATATCCTTATTGACTTTTAGCAACACAACTGAAGTGAATAGGTCCGAACAACTATATATGCGAATTGGCAAAATTTTTTACAGTGATCATGCTACATTCAACATGACAAATGGTTAAAAGCCAGTAATGCCATTCAACAAACCAATCATGAACAAAATAAAGTATGTGTACCCACAAATACAACAATTTTATACATTTAAGGCACCTTTTTTACTTCAAGTTTCTTTAAAAAAGAAGAAGCTGGTGAACTTTGTGTCCTCATCAATGGTCTGTGGGCAGCAACAGTTGGAAGCACAGATCTTTTACTCAATTCAGCAGCCTAAAAATATTTTGTTTATTTCACAAAAACTCAGGCACTATCTTGTTATATAACCCAACTATTTCAGTTAAGATAGTGCATGTATCAGATTGTAATAATCTCAGATTTATAGAAGTTTTGCTACATTTAAAAACAGTTTTTTTTTACATTTTTAACACAACTTAATCAAGCAGCCCCAGTGTAGAAAAATACACTTTTTGTAAAAAAATATATACAGTGTTATTGCTCTAAAACAAGAGTTGATTGTAATAATGATAGATAGTAAGCTAATCCACTATTTTATTTAAAAAACCTGCCAATATTGCAGTTGACGTTTATTAATACTATTTTTGTTAAATATCACAGTTAACAAGGAAGGTGGCTTTCTCACATATTTTCATTTTCTGATTTGTGAAAATACCATCTGACCTACTAACATAATCGTTTTTCAGGCAAAAAGCCAGACAGTATTATAGACAATGACTTAACTTCATCTTGCAAAACATATACTAGTGACCTGCAGTAGCCTTTCGCCATTCTTTGTGTTCAACGAGAATGTTTTACCTAATTTATATGTAACTCAAATCTTGTTTCTCAAGTTTATATGTCAAAAATAAAGAAGCTATGTTGTGACAAACAAATCTTTCTTCAATGTGTTTTGCGTTACCTACAAGTTGACCTACAGTGACCTCTCATTGTGTGGTGGCCAAGCTGACATAACCGTTTAATTTTTTTGATGTTGATGTTAATCAACAACAGCTTGCCATTAAGGTTGTTCAAAGTAAAACTAGAATAGTGGTTTTCCTATATATTGCCAGTTTATATATACTACATCATATTTAACGATGTATCACATATACCATTTACTATATTTATAATGGATATATATTTGGCACCTACATTTCATTGGGTCCCTATGTTTTTCCTGGCACTTTATAACATAATTGCTTCTGCAGGCATAATCTAATGGGTCCCCACACATATGCATGTGCGATTTGGTAACAGTAAAAATAGGGCACAATCATTGTTAAACTGGAATAGAATTATGAATTTTAATCTGCACATAGCGTTCCCTGGCGCCATTAAGTTTCTACATTCTAGCAATACGATTGCTTAGCTGGGCTTTTTATGTCCAAAACCTGTTCTGAAACAGTTTTATTAACGCTTTTCAGTTTGAGAAGTCACGTTACACAGGTGTAACAAATCGTGCTGCGTTGTCGCTCTGTTTCGAAACACAAATAACTTGACCTACACTAATGTCTACAGCGCAATATCACTAACATCATATCATCTTAATTCCAACCAGTGAGAAAATGGTCAAGTGACGACTGCGTTCATGCGTTAAGCAGAGGCATTTTTTTCCATGTGTCACTATAGATATGGCGCCGATCGCGGCAGGAGGGGCCTGTTGTTAACGGCCATAAGACGCAAAACAGTGTGATACAACAATTGCATAACTAACAATTTTAAATGATCTACAAACATATCTTAATTGCACAGTGCAAAACGACTGCCTGATAGCACGTCCAGTTATGCGCGAGGCCGAGATACTCACTTTTTCAGTGGGCAGGTTTGCGCTTTTTGCGCCCAATTGGGCTTTTTTCGACATGGAGGTACGTGTTGTTTTCACAAGGTGGAAAATGAATGAGTCCAACTATTTAAACTTTTAACTAAGTTTCAACATTNTGGATTTCTTGTACTAAGTTTCAACATTTTTTTTCCTTAATAGCCCTTTGTTTGTTGAATTATGATTTTTAATCCGCACATAGCGTTCCCTGGCGCCGTTAAGTTTCTACATACCAACAATACGATTGCTTAGCTGGGCTTTTTATGTCCAAAACCTGTTCTGATTCCATCAGAAGAGTTAGTAAACGTTTTAACATATATTTGGGGGTGTAAGCCTACGGATAACCACTTGATAGATTTGACTCATATTTTAAATAACAAATGAGTAACCTATTGTTTAACATTGCAGCACATTAGGGCTTGCATTTCTGGCCTAAAACTAAAACCAATTATTTAGGGGTTTTAGAAGTGAATCCAATAAAAAGTTGGAAAATTCTTTACAATACCTTACATTGCACCAACCAACATAGCTTGAAACTCCTAGATTATTTAAGAAAATTTAAGAATTTTAAGAAATTTAAGTTTGGGGGGGATTTGGGTGAACTGCTTGGTCATTTGGGGTCCCTTCAGGAACTTCAGGAGGATTAAATTTGGATCAATTGCTAACATCTATGTAAATTTGAACAAATTAATATCACTCTTCCTTGGCCAAACGAGCGTTACACACCAGCAGTTGAAAAATTACGTTTTGGGGCCCTCTGGGTGAACCACTGGGTCATTCAGGGTTAAACTTCAGGAGGGTCAAATTCCGATTGATAACTAACAGGTTTCCAAATTTGAATAAATTTAAAGTATGTTTTTCTTGACCAATCAAGCGTTACAAACCAGCATTAGACAGAAAAAAGAAAAAAATACGGACAAAAACAATATGTGTACCCTTCAGGAAGGGGACCCATAATTAGAGTTAACCTGATATTTCTAAATTAGATTTGAATCAGAATTATCGCCATTTTGCTCTAATTTGCTGAAAACTAAAATTATCTAGTTGAAGGGAACCCATAAAAAGATTTAACAAAAAAATAACAGGCAGCTCGACGGCGGACTCATGAACACAATAAATTTACTTTGCCCGCCCGGGATCAGCCACAGTGGCAAATTTGAGAAACCCTAGTCGCAATTATTCGGTTTTTAATTATTGCATCAGGTACCAAGCTGTACTGCACAACATGAGCATAGGTGGCGAACTAGAAAAAAAAACATATTATTGTTACACGCCTTTGTAGTTCGGTGTAGGCCTGGAGTTGTTGCAATGTTTATTAAAAGTATAAAAAAGGGCACATAAAATTTGACAGGTAAAACACATCTGTCTTCCACAAGCACCAACCACGACTGCATGTGCATTTCCGGCAACGTCGAGTGTCGCCGTTTACAAACGAAACACTGGGGGTGCCACATAGCATGCATGGCGCAATAATTGTGTAACATTATTTTTTTGGTAATAAATTTAAACGCCAATAAATTGAATGTATAGCAACCCCAGTAAGAGTTTTGTTGTGGGGTTGCGACCCACAGGTTGAAGACCACTGGATTAAACTATAAAAATGTTTCCGTTATTTTTATATCGCATTAGTAGAAAGCATCAAACCAAACTTTAAGTGTTTTGTCAATATTCTTTAACAATGATTATATTGTCGTTACAAATGTAGTAACAAAGAATGGTAGAAACTTCTTCCAATCCACTGCAAACTCTCTAATAGCTTTGGACTTGATGTTGCTGCTAATGACCTTTTGACATGTTTTTCAATAGCATGCAGTCCTTAGTGTTAAACAATAACATATTGCCTATTTTTTTACAAAACTGACATATTGTTTCTTTAGTTTATTTGGCCTAAAATAAAGAAATTACGTTGTGATGTAAAATCGTTCGGAGTTTTGCAATACCTGACCTACAGTGACCTCTCGTCACGCAGCAGTCACGCTGACAATGACCATTTATCATGGTTTGTGTCCAGTTTATTTTTTACCTTTATGTTCAGCAACAACCTTTTGCCTGACACACAAAAAGCGAAGTATATCGAATTTTAATCACATCTCATGTATGAAACCATAACAAACTGTAACTAACACAACTGATTTCATCATCCACTGTTGATGAGAAACGATAAAATCGTCTTCATTTTTAACAGCTTAAATTCCATACATTTTACTCACTGTAAAACTTGGTACTTCAGGGCCAACCAAATGACACAAATCTTGTGGTATTGTTGGTTCATCAAGTTGTGGTAAATGTTGATGTATGTAGGATGCAGGTAAGTTTGGATTTAAAAAAAGAGGAAATTGAGGAACTTTATGACGCACTTTTTTCATCTGTACTTCATCAGGGTGTTCGGGTCTAAAGTTTTTGAAAATATTAGGTAAGCAATAAACTGACAAACTTATATCGGCAACCATGTACAATAAATATATTCCTGGACAATGCAATAAAAACACTAGAAGGGTGGCTTAGCACATTTTACTATAGCATATACACTACAACCTATTCTGCAAACTGTAATATATTCTCTATATTTATTTATATTGGGTCCCATATTAGCCAACATTTTTTATAATCTTGATTTGTTTCTGCAGGCAGAAACTCATGGGTCCCCAAAACCGCAAAGTTGTAAACAGACAACCATAAGAAACGTTGCTATAAAGTCAAACACAGTAATTGGTAGTGTTACTTAAAAAAAGAAGTTATGTAAATTACAAACTGTCCAAATCTCATGCAATTGAGACATTGTTATAAGTTTGTGTGCCTAAATAGCATAAAACACTGACATCTCAAAACGGCATATTATACAAACTGTCAAAATGTATTGTTGATTAATTCACCCATTTTGGGGGGTTGGTAGGGTAAATATTAGGGCTGCAGGGTGAAACACAATATTCGACAGCTACAAATGCCAAATTCAAAAAACTATCAAAAATTCATCCAAATCGGACGTTTTATAAACAATAGGTGGCTTAAGCAGTAAATATTGGGCTACATGGTGAAACACAATAATCGACGCCCTAAAATAGCATGATGAAAAAACTGTCCAAATTGTATTCAAATCGGACATTGTTTAAAAAATCACCCATTTTAGGGGGCTAGTGGGGTAAATATTGTGGCTACAGGGTAAAACACAACAAACGATGCCCTAAAATGGCACAATGAACAAACTGTCCAAATTTCATCCAAATCGGACATTGTTTAAAAAATCACCCATTTTTGGGGTCTAGTGGGGTAAATATTGGGGCTACAGGGTAAAACACAACAAACGATGCCCTAAAATGGCACAATGAACAAACTGTCCAAATTTCATTTGGAAAGAAAAAAAAATCGAGTAAAATCAATATGTGCCCCCTTCAGGGAAGGGGACCCATATTAACAAGTAAATTGGCATGCGTCACTTAAAAGGTTGCCGACCCATGGAATACAATTATTTGTTGATTTTCACATGTTCTGTTTACTATGTTTACAAAGTTTATTTATTTAATATTCAAGTTCCACTTGTTACATATTTTTTCTACCATTTATAACATAATTGTGTTGTATTTTTAAACATTCGTAATTGCAAAGTGTTAGTGGCATTAGCAAGGCATGATAATTTTTGGATATCTCAATCTTTTTAACAGTCAAGATATATCATATTCTTATCTAGGCCCAAGCTTAAACCACAGAACATAACATAAAATTAACTTCTAAACTGCCTAGAGTAAGGCGCAAATAGTCCTGAAAGTTTCAATAAAGATTGGAAATGTAATTTGTAACCTGTTGTTATTAATTTGGTGTTTTTTTTCGTCATTTAAATGTTGCGCTATGTCCATTTGGATCATAGAAGTTTTTCTTCTCTGCTGTTCATGCTGTTGTTGTAACATGCGTTGCTGTTTTTTCTAAAAAAAGAAAAATTTTTCTAGATACAAAAAAGTTGTGACAAGCCAAATTGGGCCTTGCACATGTGTTTCACCTATATTTTGATGCAATATTATTTTTAGAATAGGGTTTAAGTCAATCATAAATATTTTGGCTCAGTCAGCTGCTCCTCGCACTACTCCGAGCCTCTAGTCTAATGACATTTACTCATTTAATTATAGTCACACTTTTTGAAAAGTGCGCAAAGGTAATCTGCATTGCAACCTTTAGATGTCGCTGAATGTTTAGGCTGTTATCATAAACTTTGAGATTTCTCAAATTATGATTATTTATGTGTAAAATATTGTTTTCAATGAAAGTTACAGAATGCCTTCAAATGCACTGCAAAAGGTCAAGCATAATACTTTTGAACTCTCAGGGCTATAATTCAACTTTAGCCATTTGTGAGCTTGAGTGGAATGGTCAACCACAATCAAATGGTAAAGTGAAAACAGTAGATTTATCTATCGAACATTTAAAAAAGTTTAAGTTTCACTTCCTATCTTAACAAAATTATTCGATAAAGACCTGTTCTAAAGAGCTAAAACAAACACACAAGCAGACAAACTTAATGAGACAGTTTTACAATTATTCTAAAAAAAATTAGCCCTAAAAAGTTATACTGTACTACTATAAACGTTTTCTAGATGTAAATTTGTGTGGAAGTGTGAAAGCCTTGTTGTTGACCAAATTGCAAACATAGCAATGTTAGACAAAGCACAACAATAACACTGAGTTATGGCAACATATCTTGTACAAATAATTTGTCATAGACCTGTAAAATGTGATGCTGGAGTTGTGATGACGCAGTAGTTGGTGCTGAACGTGTGCGGCTTAAAGCTTTATGTGGTCTTGCATGTTGATGAGACCTGATTGGTCCAGGTGGGAGAGATGGTTTTGCTTGATACCCATTGTCACCTGCCAACAAAAATGTCAAACTAGAAGGGTGGCTTAGCACATATTGCCCTTGCACACACACTATACCCTATTTTAAAGATTAATATACTTCCGTTACATATTTTATACTGGGTCCCATATCATCCACTGTCTTTCATAACCTTGGTTGTTCATGCGTGCAAAAACTCATGGGTCCCCACACATGCAAAGTTGTAGATAATGCATTTCAATAGATAACTATGACTAAGTTTGGTATTGTTAAGTCAAACACAGTGATTGGTACTGTGCATATTTAAATATGCTATATGGAGTACAAACTATTTAAATTAAAAAACTCATTTTAGGGGGCTAGTAGGGTAACTAATTGAGGTTCAACACACACAAACTTAAAAGTAGGAAACCACAATGACTCGATCATTAGTACCGCAAAATTTCAGCCCAATCTGCCCATGTTTAAAATTTCGACCACTAGAGGTGTTTTGAGCAATAACCGTTAATGCTTTTGACGTCATAGGGCTATTAACAACCCCCTAACTGCCATGGCCCAAAAACGTTCACCAAGCAATCAACAAAGTCACAAACGAGTAACATACAACTGCTTGCCCTTGTAACACTATTGCGCCACAGAAATCTTTCATTTGTGGTGCCCAGTAACATACAAATACGTTTTGCACTTTGGGGACTTGTGGGGTTAGTTAATGTTCGGGCTACAGGGCTGACACAACAATCGACACCTATAAATGGCATACTCTACAAGCTATCCAAATTTCAGGCAATTCTGACACTGTTTACAAACTCACCCATTTTAGGGGGCTAGCAGGATAAATACTGGGGTTATCAACAAAAACGAGTGGGATGCATATCTACATATCTATATCTACCATCTGTGTAAGTTTCAGCCAAATCCATCAAACATTTGATGGAAAAACGAGTCAGACAAACTTTGGGAAGAAAAAAAAAAGAAAAAAACAACAACAAATTTGAGTAAAATCAATATGTGTCCCCTACAGGGAAGGGGACCCATAATTACGTTGGGCCGCAGGCGCATAAAATTTATAAAAGGGGTCCATGACTACAAAAAGGTTGGGAACCACTGTTCTAGCTCCACTGGCGGTTATAATCTTCGCAATCACAAGTATACTCCCTAGTTGTAGTTATTATTTGTTTACTCTTTTTCGTGACAAAAAGAGTCAAAAGGGAGGTTTTGTGTTATTATGGGTCCCTTTCCCTGAAGGGGACACATATTGATTTTACTCAAATT
>QLIY01003538.1:0-11753 GCA_003260075.1 Phallusia mammillata | reverse complement strand
AAAAACCCTAGTTTAGACGCGTTCGAGCACTGCTGTCTTTATTTAAAAACACTAAATAAAACTCTACAATATTGGCAAGTCACTGCGCTGCACAGAAAGCAACACAACTGAACTGTACGACAGCCGGGGAAGAACTCCGCAACAACACGTGGCCCGCAAAAGGACTGGAAAACACACGAATAGGGATCACGACGGAACTGGTAAAAGAAACAAGGAAACTAACAAGTCACTTGGTCGAAATCCACTGGTCAATTATTATAGCCCTAGCGGCTTGCTTTAGAAGGTTACACCTGGGATTGTGGGGGGGGGGAGCAGCAGTCTTTCTCATCTGCACAACCTGAAACCACGCAAGTTCGATATTGATCTTCACTTGCACGCCTTGAGCCTTGTCAATATTGCTTCATAAGCATGTCGCCTCGTTCACTGTAAATAAAATTGGGTCAACAGGGCCCAAACTTTTTGTTTTTTTGTCAAAGGGGAAATTGGGTTCGTTCGTGGGGTCACCCAACAAAAATTGTTGGGTAATTACGACCCAACAAACCTTCTTTGGGTAAAGTCTACGGGGGGGGGGGGGGGGGGGGGGGGGGGGGGGGGGGGGGGGGGGGGGGGGTATTACTCAGAAACTTCATTGCGGAAAGTATACATGCAAACTTTTATTATAACACCACAGCTAAGCAACTATAGGAAATGTTCAGTTTACGTTTGAAATAGAGCCATTGCGAATTCCTTGGGGGGGGGGTAAAACCACAGCTAAGCAAATGTAGGAAATGTTCAGTTTACGTTTGAAATAGAGCCATTGCGAATTCCTTTACACTGCTGTAAACATTGGGAAAATCAATTTTTAGCCAGAATTGTTGCAAAAACTGCAGAGCTCGCATAACGTGTGGACAATATTCGTAATTAATAATGTAATATTGAGCGAATATGGCTATAATCGCTTTATTTACATTTTGCACTTCTAGAGCAGTTCTTTTTCACATAAAACAAGATACTTTTTGGGACTTTCAAGTGGTCCGTAGGTCATTAAGAATGATTGTAGGCGGTTGGTGACCTGATGATAGATACCAGCATGTGTGGTGTTTTTCTGTAAAACATGTTAATGTAAATAGTTAATGGTGAAACAATTAAACAGATAATACAAAATTGTGTGTTTAAGGTCACTACTCTAAAAATGTTTAAAGTACATTTAAAAAAATAAAATATTTAAAAGAAACACAATAGCCTTTTAACACAAGTTACCAAGCTTAGAATGCTATTGTATCACAAGCACCACGGGGGGGGGGGTTACAAAATTGTGTGTTTAAGGTCACTGCCACCTGGTAATGTCTAATAATTTTGTTTAAGACAAAATAGACAATAACATTCTTACCGAACAAAGATCAACGAGGTATTTATGAGTGAAGCATTCTTTTTTTGTGTTGCTTTGCAACATACAACACAACAACCATATTCCGATGATGGTAACAGTTTCTAAAAATGTTTAAAGTACATTTTAAAAATAAAACATTTAAAAGAAATACAATAGCCTGTTAACACAAGTTACCAAGCTTAGAATGCTATTGTATCACAAGCACCACTAACTGGTGAAGTAATTTGTTCATATAGGTCTACTATCAGATTATTTTCAAGCATACACTATCCATCTGTGTATAGACATTTGGGAAACAGTAAAAATATGAAAAGAAATCAACCTGTAGAATGTAGGAAGTTTCTGCAATAAACTGACTTTCTTGAAGTACTGGCATACTCAATTACTTTCATAAATAAAGGAGCATTTTTCCCAAGTTCAGATTCTCCAATCCACGTGGTACTTCTGGAAAACTCCATTTTCATAGATCTGAAAACATTTTTTCTTAATAATGGCTATGTCAAAATTGCAAAGAACGTCACTGAGCTTTAGCTCACCTCTTCATAAATAAATATTGCTGGCCATTCTTTTCTTAAGATTTTGGGTGTAAGGTTTTCTGACACAATTTTATGCTTCCTGAATTCATAGGTTTCTGCCATGAGCTCATTAAGATGCTTCTTGTTCCTCAAAATTGCAGCCTTTTCCATCTCTGTTTGCAGCATCTAAAACATTATTTTTATACTTCACTTAAACAATGCTAAAGCAGTTGATTTTTGGCTGGGGGGGGGGGGGGGGGGGGGGGGGGGGGGGGGGGGGGGGGGGGGGGGGGGGGGGGGGGGGGGGGGGGGGGGGGGGGGGGGGGGGGGGGGGGGGATTATCATTAAAAATTTATTGTACCCACCACATACACGTTGACTTACTTGCTGGTTATGTGATTATTCTGATTATACAAAACAAACTATTCCTCTTGGCCACACCTTTCAAATTTCCTCATGACATTCATTAGCTCTGTTGTAATTTCTCGTTTCCCCCTCTCACTGATGGTTCCAGTTCTTATTAACTCTTTGGCATGAAAACCAAAGTTGCACAATTCAATATGAAAGAGTATAGAATCGTCATCACAATATTCATCATTAGAAGTGGAACTCAGTGGCTGCTTTCCAAAACTTGGTGCGAGGGGTTCTGTGTTAGTACAACTTGCTACACTAGACAGTAACTCATCTTTTTTAACTGACTAGGTATGGTCTGGAAAGCTGCAGATCTTCAGCAGATGCCACATGCTACATTTGGCAACAGTTTCACAAGCACATCCACACCTGTAATGTGCATCATTGCTCGTTTGTCGATTTTTGCATCTGCACATTTAAAGTTACAACTTAATTTGAGATGGACTTAATATTATTTTTCTAAACAGTACACTTGCAAATGCATTGCATACAGCTTCAATCTCTGAGAGTTTAACATTTTTGCGCCCCATTTGTTCCATCTCGGGACAGAAAGCAGTACTGACTGGAGATCATTTTTTTCATCTAAATAACTCGTTCCAACTGTTACTAAAAGTTTGTTTGGATTTCACCTAATTGAACAAAAACAGGTTTTATAGCTAGCATACTAAAAACCTTTTGCATGTTATTTCTTCCGGAGAAACACACAAATTCGCCTTGCCGCCGCAGCCCACATGTACGAGCAAATGTGGGCTTTGACGCTTAGCCGCTTCGCGCGTAAATCAGTCACATGACGCAACAAGCTTTATTTTGGCGCTTTTCAAAAATTTGAACTGCACTTTTGATTACACTTAAAAAAAAAAAACTATTTTTCGTGCACTAATTACACGAAATAATAGACACAACCTAGGATGATAACTGAAACAAAGCAAAAAAATGAATTGGATACACACGCCAAATAAAAGAAAAAATTAAACAAAACCTGCAGAAAAATTGGAAACACGCCATAACAGTCCATGTGTAGGCCCTATCATCAGTGAAATTGTGCTTCCTGCGGTCGCTTCATTGCAGAAATGCTTTGTTTCAGTGTGTCAGGGGGGGGGGGAGTGCTGAGCAACCAGGGATGATTGAGTACCGGGGGCCAGGTGTGCCCCACTGTGTCGTCCTTCGCGGTTTCATGATACCTCAGAGGCGTGGAGTTGTGCATCGCCATCCGTACTGCAGTTGATACCACAGGACGACACAGTGGGGCACACCTGACCCCCGGTGCTCAATCCCTGGTTGCTCTGACCGGTTCCCTTTCCGAAAATCAGTGTCAGATTATCGCCGTCCGGTAAACAAAGGTCCGTCCGTTTTCTCGTTCGGTTCTGGGAATTCAGTAAGTTCCTGGGGCGTACGGGAAATTGGCCCATACACCTTGCACCCGATATCTTTTGTGGGCACGCCTCTGTTTTGGAGGGCCATGGGAAATGCCCTTAGCCCGTTAATTTCACAAGGGTTACTTACGACTTTCAGTGCGAGAAAATGCAATGCATCTTTTATTGTTCACCTCGTTATAACTCTTCGGTTTGACACCGTTAATTCGTTCTGCAAAAGTGACATGTCCCAGTTCTTCGTCGTCGTTTTTCTGGGCTTCCTGCGGTCGCTTCATTGCAGAAATGCTTTGTTTCAGTGTGTCATCGCATCTATGTTGGGAAAATGCAACCATGTTGCCTGGCTGATGGCAAGCAAAGCTCGAAGATGCAAACTTGCACTGACTTTTAAGTATTCGTCAAAGAATACATGCTGGGTCACTTTGCCATATTTTTTTTTCAAATATCGCCTGCAGCTTTTTTTTCTTGTCATCACTGATACTTTCCTTCTCGTGTTTTTGTGTAATGAACTGCATGAACGTTAAAATTCTAGCACATGTGTATTCTTCCGAATCTTGTTTCATATTGTCCAAGGCTGTTTTCTTTGATCGTTTCATGAAGTCACTCAAGGCAATACCCGGTCTATAAATCATTCTGGAAAACAATGACTTGTCGATCCACCTTGCATTTCTTTCATTGTTGGGAGGCGAAGTGAATAGTCAGTGGGCTGTCGTGAACCCTGTAGTGTTTACAATTAGTAATATATGATCTCTATGTTAACAGTATGGGGGGGGGGATGAACTGCATGAACGTTAAAATTATTAGCACATGTTTTTAACTAGTGTGTTCTTCCGAATCTTGTTTCATATTGTCCAAGACTGTTTTCTTTGATCGTTTCAAGACGTTCACTTATGGCAATACCCGGTCTATCATTCTGGAAAACAATGACTTGTCCATCCACCTTGCATTTCTTTCATTAAACCTGACAACCAAGTGCTCTTACCAAGATTGTGGGAGGCGAAGTGAATAGTCAGTGGGCTGTCGTGAACCCTTTCCAAAAATAAAATTACGTTCACTTCAAACAAAATTTATTGTGCAATTTCGTCGATTGAGCTTGTGACAGTGGCGACTACTTCCCGAGGTGAGCTGCTAGTGCAGGGGTGGCCAACCGGTCAAAGCCTAAGAGCCATATTTTTTAGGGGGGGGGGTCAGTGGGCTGTCGTGAACCCTTTCCCAAAATAAAATTACACACATTTGAAACAACATTTATTGTGCAATTTCTTGCATTGAGCCTATAACAGTAGCGACAACTTCCCGAGGCGAGCTGCTGGTGGAAAGCTGAAAAGCACCACCAGTACTTGGTGTAAACTGAAGGCACCAAACAGTAGAATACAGATGTTTTTATCACTTAGCCAATATAACATCGTTTTCACGACTGTGTAGCACAGGGGAAATTAAAACAATTGGCCACCCTTCTTCGCAACAGGGCGAAGAAGAAAATTACTAGGGACCCACTTTTACGTTTTAACAAGGATATAGGAGAACTAAAGAATTTTTTCAACGCTTCGCTCAAAATCGCCAAAGAACTCTAATACCTTGTTTACGAATTTGGGCAAGCAAACTTCGACATTCCTTTTATTTTGGACAAAACCGCTAAATTTTATGAACACCTTTTTTCGGCCAGTACTGTTAATGAGCCCATCCAAGAACGATTCTTAAACAATATACACCCCAAATTGANAGGATTATTACTACCATATTAATCGAAATACAATTAGTTAAAAGTAAAGTTATTCAACATTATTGGTGATGCAAATTACCAGACAGCATCAGTTTGACTTGGACTCTTACAATAGCTTAGAAGTGTTTTTCCACTTACTGTCAAGCTGGTTTCCACTTTTTAAATAACAATAATAAACATTTAAAAACTATTTAACTTCAATGGTGCACTCGCTGTATGTCACTCCTAACACAAACATGAACCTGCATTGTAAAAGCGCAGCTAATGAATCTAACCTAGATGACTCTTCGACAAACAATGCCCAAATGTTCATTAAAAAAAGCAAAAACGCCAAAGAAATCATTTGGGTGTCAACCAGTTCGAAACCGCCAAATTTTACAAAAAATATCCGCCAAACCGCCAGTTGCAATTTTTGGTGCCAACCACCTTCAAAATACGCCAAATTTGTGGAATTTGGCGGCAAATCCGAGGGGGGGGGGTAAGCAATTTGGCAAATCATTCACATGTACAATGAAAAGTAGAAGATCCGAGATACAACTCTGAGGTGCACCCAATAGAATGTCCAGTTTATTTGTAGATTTGTTATAAGCCACTCTCTGTCACCGGCCAATAAGATAGCTCTCAAACCACTTGAGTGCTACTCCTCCAATCCACAAAGAAAAGGTTTTTGGGGGGGGGGGGGGGGGGGGGGGGGGGGGGGGGGGGGGGGGGGGGGGATCAATGCTTTTAAAATACTATTACTATTATTTCTGTTGGATGTACAGATTCTGTTTTATGTATTTTTAGATTCGATATCTGCAAAAAATAGGTGGAATTACTGCTGGAGACACAGAAAGGAGACTACTAAGAACTTTAGGTACCTACCACCTCTAGTCTATGTTCAGTTTAAAAGGCAGAAAAGGAATAAAGGCCTTTTTAGCAGCCAAAACCTGCAAACTGGTGGCAAGTAAGTTGTTTGGTGTGAAATTGACAGTGTACAAATCAGATGTAGTTTTCCTTTTACAATATTTAAAAGTTGTCCCACAGCATACAAAGCTTGGGTGTGGTTAAGATGCTCTTTCACTAAACATGGATGTTCGTATTTTTTGATTTAGGAGCATGTATGAAGATACATCCAAGTTCTACAATACAGCAAGTGCAGTACGAAATCTCAGGAGCACTTAAGCATGATCCAAATAGGCCAGGAGGCACAAGATATAAGGTAAAATTAGTCAATTTGTTATGGTATGTTTATTTTCATTGCAAATTGTTGAAGAACATTTTGCGTTGTCAGTTTCTAAACTTTCTTAACATGTATGTTTTGTGTGTGCAGCCGCATCACTCTGCCAACAGTTCCACTGATGATAAACTCATCCTCACAGATTCGTCTGCCGATTAATGACAACATTATGCTAAATTCGTCTGACGACTGTAATTTCGAGTGACAAATAAATGTTTCTGGCAAACTTATGTTATGCTAAACTTATGGATTTCAGGAGCCTTCCACCAACATTGTAGTTTGGTTAGTAGTGAACGTTTTGGGTGGGACAAGTGATTACAGACTGCAGACAACGTTGTAGGTTGGGTAAAAGTGAATCTTTTTGTGAATGAAGATTTTACGTAGGTTTGTGTTACACTTGGCCAACCATTTTCGTCAGCAGTGAAAGCAGATGAACCAAGTAGCATTGAATGCTTTGTTTTCTTTATACGCGGATTTTTATTTCTATGGGGGGGGGGCCTTTTTGTGAATGAAGATTTTACGTAGGTTTACGTAGGCACTTGGCCAACCATTTTCGTCAGCAGTGAAAGCAGATGAACCACGTAGCATTGAATGCTTTGTTTTCTTTATACGCGGATTTTTATTTCTATATTTGACGAGTACTTTTAGACAACTGGTAACAAACAGGTATTGCACACTGCAAAACCAAACAGTAACCTTATGTGGTAACCTACGAGCTGCCAGTTTACCTCTTTACGTTCCTTCAAAATGGTGGTCCAGGTCCAGGATTTTTTGCACTATGTGTCTTTAAGTATTTGTTTGGAGGAATGGAGAAAGTTCTGAAACTGCTACATGAGAAACTTGAGTCGAGCTTACATTTTTCAAACTTTTATTTCTAAGAAATGTCGTTATTATTGACTTGATCCTTTCTTGTCTTATTTTCAACTATTATTGGTCAAATCCCTGCCACAAGTAAAAGTCAACCTAGACCTGAGCTCTTGTGAGAAGCACAAAGTATTTTCTACGAACAAGGAACTGCTGGAACAGATTATTTCTGGCCAAATATTTGCCACGTGATATGTCACGGGCGTATAAAAGCAAAGATTCGTTCAAAAACGTTTGTTTCGAATAAAAAAAAAAATTTGCCATCGGACATGGGTTATGATATGCTAGAGTCTATTGGATATGAAGGGATTCTACTTTCTGTGATGAGAAAGTCAGTTTGTTGATCTTAGTTGTGTATCAGCTTTTTTGGATTGACGTTTTTTTTAACTTAATTGCACATGTACCGAAACTGTTTAACAGGAAGCAAGCCTCTTTGGGGGTAGAAGTAATTCCCAGTGTAATATGTATGTTTGTTTACTCTGTATTTAAAGGTCAGTATACATCAAAAAATAAATACATAAATCAATTGTTGAGCCATTGCTTCCACTTCTAGATAGCATCGCAAATGGTCTTAAATGTACCATTTAAAGTCGCCTAAAATGCTCAGAATAATTATTTCCAACTTGTACATCAGCTGAACGGAGCTGCGTGTTTATGACGTCATAAAATGTATTGTGACGATTGTAGTGCCTGTTATTTCGCATTGTCAAGGTAAAATGGTCTCACCAACATTAATAAGGACCATTTGGAAAAGAATCGGAATCGCATTCTCAAAATCAAGAGAATGGGGTCACTTCTCTCCATGCGATTGATCTCATGCCAATTTTGGCAAACTTCACCAGACTCTAGATGACCCAAGTGATGACACAAAAGGATTTTTGGACCACAATACAAATGAGAACTTAAACACATAGCAGGATCACTTCTTCTTTTATCTTCATAGATGCTTGGGTCTGCATCAACAGTGGGTAAAACCCCTACTTGGACGTCTTCAGCCAATGTACATAATGAATTATCCCTTATTTCTTCTATATCATCATGCAAACTTTTGTCTTTGTTATATCTGTTGTGCAAGTACGTCTCGCACAAACTGTTAGCGCAGTCATCATTGCAACAACCAAAACCGTCACAAAATAAGTAGTTGGATTTTGTATTTAAACATTGTTGTGACAATTCAAATTTGGCATGCGACTGCGTGCCTAAACAAAAATTTTACCTTCCTCAACGAACCCTTCTGTTTTGTGCATTGTTCTTGGTAGAAATGGAAAAGTAAAAAACAATAAACGTATAAGAGCAAACCACGAGCTTCTTGTACCAAGCAGTGACGAAACAATTCATTTCGGTCTAGAATCCGTAGTTTGTCATCTCGGAAATAAAGTTAAATCTGGTCACTATGTTACGTGCGTGTTTTGCAATGGATCAATTTTAAAGTATGAGGACAACTAAATTTGTAAAACCAATATGGATGAAGCATTTACAGTGGTTGACACTTGTGGGTACACATTTTTTTATGAAAAAGTTCTATGCCAACGAGAGTATACAAATCAAACTCACAAACTTCTGCCAAAAACGACCTAAAAACTCTCAAAATAACTGTAAAAAGAAACCACGCAAAACTTACAAGTGTATACGACAACATGCGAGGAACAACTACACAGTGTTTTGCGGTATTGTTCTGTGAAAGAAAATTATGAATTAGTTGTGTGAAAATTTCTTGAAATGATAAACACACCATGTAGTGTGCTTCTTTCAATGCCCAGTGGCTACCGACAATGCCTTTTTGTTAAAAACGATATTGCCACATTACGACAACACTCCAACTTGGATATATCAAAAACACATGTTGGTGAAACGAAATGCAAAAATTTATTGAACTACGTAAATCATATTTTTCTTACAGGCACGTGACACAAAAGCATTCCGCTGACGGTGCGGTTTTGAATAAACGGACACGTGGCAGAATGTTTAGCAAGTTGTTGTCAAAACAATGCGAATTAAACACCTTAATTAACAACAAAACATTTGACATTTATTCCTACATGACGTACGTTTTTTTACGTAGAGGCAATTATTTATTACGAGATGGTTACCACCAAAGTAAATTATGTCACAGCATGCAAAGCCTTGGGAATATGATTAAAATCATACGAATAATGTTTTTGAAAAATAAAAGGTATTTCTATTTTTCATAATATTCAAATGTACTTAATAGTGTTGAAACCAAAATTGCTTCAGTTCGTTTTCGTTGCGAGATTTGATTGAAAGTAGGTGCAATCAGCATAGTACATAGATAGACAAGTTGTAATGTTTGAAACATCAAGGTAGCAAAAATAACTTTTTTTCTTGTAGTACGCCAAAAGGATGCATTGTAGTGAATACAAAAGCGTTCAATTTCAACCATGCGAACAGTTATATAAGCCATTGCTGCCAGACATACAGTACCACATGTCAGTAGTACCAAATAAGTGGTACTGGTACTAGGAGAAGAGAAGAAAAAGGGAAAAGGAGGTATATAAGGTAAGTAAAATTAATATATTGATCGGAATGCCGTTGCGTTCGACAAAGAAACTAGCTAGTGGTGGAATAACAATACCTGGACATCCACATTGTGGGCCGGGAAATAATATAGGAGAAGAGACTACATCTAAATTGGATGAGCACTGCAAAGAACACGACAAACAGTACGGACAACTTGGAAACAGTGCATACTGGCACTACAATACTGCAGACGACAATTTACTGCGAGATATTTCTGATCATACTGGCCCTGCTGCTGCAATTGTTCGCGGTGTATTTTTATCTAAAAAGGCATTATTACCTCAGATGCCCAATCAAAAAAAGGATTGGGCAAGGCTTAAGAAGATCAATCGCAACAGACAACTTAAGAAGGCTGCTGGAACAGAACCAAACGCCTCCACCAACAGACGGAAATATGAGAAAACGTGGATTCACAGCAACGTCACCACCAAGCAGAGAACTCAATGATATGGACATTAACGATGGGGACGATATGCTCGACGAAGAAGGAGGAGGAGGAGGCCCTCCTGCCAAACAAGCAAGACTCGGACAAAGTGTCGCGGGGAACTCAGGCGGGGGAAGGTCTGGAACCCGAACCTTGGCCATACCCAGAATGCATCCAACCAGTCCGATATGTGTATATACCGTGGTCACAAAGGGGTTCATATGGTTCTACAAGGGAACACCAGAGACAAACTGGGGACCGTGGTTCAATTGGCAAACTACGACAACGAGTGAAGGACATGCTTACCCGACAATCGCAAACCAATCAGTAGTCCACAGTGACATCATATCTAGACAACTATGCTTAGGAAGAGACAGAGGAACAACACCAGGGCGCAGATGGAAAGTCTACGGGCCTCAAGGACTNCCTTGGCCATACCCAGAATGCACCCAACTAGTCCGACATGTACATATACTCTCGTCACGAAGGGATTCTTATGGTTCTATAAGGGAACACCAGAAACAAACTGGGCACCGTGGTTCAATTGGCAAGCTACAACGGCGAGTGAAGGAGTTAGTTACCCGACGGTCGCAAACAGCTGCATAGTACATAGTGATGTTATATCACGACAACTATACTTGGGAAGAGATCGAGGAACAACACCAGGGCGCAGATGGAAAGTCTACGGGCCTCAAGGACTCACAACCTACAATGATCTAGACCAAATAATAGCCACTGGAATGGGGTCACAATATGAGATGTTCAAGTGTGCGGACTGGAATGTAGTACTGTGGCCAGCAGCATGCTTAAACAGGCAAGAAGACAGCGGAAGAACACTACCGTTAGTCTATATGGATGTAGCATGGGACACGGACAGTCTAATAATGGACAACAAGTTCGACTTTGGAATGGTTGCAGCGCATGTGTTCGACAGTGACAGCACAGAATTCCCACTACAGTCATTTCCAAATATGACACGATACCAGCTGGGAGATCATCAAAATAAAGTTCCTCCAGAGGGATACCCATACAACATGCATAGCAAATTCAACAACTACAAACGATACTGCAACAACCATGGATGAAACACCGTGGTATGACGTAACAGCAGGAAAAGCACCATCAGGGAAACTCATGCATACCCAAATGCACGTGTACGAAGAGTCCATTAAAAAGAACCTGTGTGCAGCAGCTTACAACAAAGAAGGAGCGTCATCAACCGAAGTCTATAACGCAAAAACGGACAATTACATAACAATACCCTATACCATGACCGCCAAAGTTATATTGTGCAATCCACGTTAGTACCGGTACCACTAAAAA
>QLIY01003537.1:0-11755 GCA_003260075.1 Phallusia mammillata | reverse complement strand
TTGTTCAAAATTTTAGCAGACCCAGCTTAATCGTCACAAGTTAAATAAGTCGTATCCATATGTTTATGTTTCTGTAGTTGTGTTTTACCAATTAGAACCAAAACATCAACCGCGATACTTACATTTATCATTGCGTTGTCTGTCGATTCAGATATTTTTTTCCTTTAGCAATAATGTTTCACACCTTTTTATTCTTTTTTAAGTATTTCTTTTATTTTATCATTAAACTTGAAACATTAAATAAATATAAGAGACGATAACGTTGCAAAGTACTACTTAATAAAAATCTGTATCGTGTGACGACTCTGCTCGAAAGACTGGTTGTGTTTCGATGAGCGTTTTCCGTTTAGTTCCTCTTCGTGAATTACTTTTCACGCACAATGAAAAACAAAAGACGACCGTCATGACAAACAATGACTTTCGGGTTGACATTTGTACCTGGGTCTTTTTGCGCCTTTGTAGTATCAGGTTTATTTATAAGTTGAACGTTACAGCGTTTGAACAAGTGTGCTTTGATAAAGTTTAATTATACGAACGTTTTTGTGCAGTAATAAGCTTGGTCTATTGCGCTTGGCGTCTGGTAGTTCCAGTATTTTTTTACGTTTTTGCAAGACTTGGAGATGCTTTTTGTACTTGCGTGTTATATAATTTACCTTTCAGGTAGTCTTCAAAACTTTTTCAATATGGTCGAAATTAAGCCAAAGTACTCGAGTAATCAATCAACTAAGAATTAGTTTTATTAAAAATGATGAATTGATGTAGATACGTTGTCATTAGTAGTGTAACAAAGTGATATTATCCACTATAACAGTCACCAAACTGTTTTCACTGCGGGCCGGAAAATGACAAGTTTACATGCACTTACGCCGCCTTTTCAAGGTGCGCCTAGAAATGGTCTTTCTACAACCCTATTTAAAATCTGGTGATGCGACTGTTGAATTGTATAGGTCGTCTCTTAAGAGCAATGCTGTTATATTACGACACAAGTAACAAAAACAGCATTTGTTTGGGCCCAATTGACATTTGTAGTTTTGTCTGTGACGTAACAAACTGGCTTTGGACCAATCCTGGGGGTTGTAATCTTATAAAACTAGGTAATATTATTCTACATATCGCAGCAGGAAAACTTTCGTGAGGAGAAGGGTTATTTTGAATGTTACAAAGTTATCAATACGATTTGGCAAACCAAAAAATGTGGTCGGGGGCCGGATGAAATGACCTCGCGGGCCGGATCCGGACCCGATATCGTGAAATATTAGTTGAAGAAAACACGTTTATAGAAATTAGTCACAATGTGTAATTGAAAAAGATTTTTACAAGAAACCGACGGGTTTAAGTTTTACACAGTGCAATCGTAAAACTGGATTTATTAAAGCTTGTTTAAATTNCTGTGTGGCAATGTTTTCTTTACCACGCACCTACTGACGTGATTTGGAAAGAGGAACTTTTCATTGTTGGACTTTCAACCCTTTGTCTTCGCGTTTTAGGCTTCTTCTCGTGTGTGTGATCTTTGTGATATAAAATTAGAGCCAGGATTGGAACCCACATTCTATGCCAAAATCCAAGGCGGTTTATCCAACCACTCGGCCATAATAGCTAAATTTCTAGCTTTCGATTTCTATCCAATATAAAACCAATCATCAACGGTACAAAACTATGTTTGCCCATTATTTACAGATGTTCTGCACAATGTTAATGGCCTATATTATATAATGCCAATTTCGAAAATGCAAACTGGGGGGGGGGATTTCTATCCAATATAAAACCAATCATCAAAGGTACAAAACCATGTTTGCCCATTATTTACAGATCTGCACAAATGTTAATGGCCTATATTATATAATGCCAATTTCGAAAATGCAAACTGTAGTTTGGCATTCAACCTCTTCCTATCGAGTCGCATATGCGTTGTATTGTTTAAGGAGTATTATTACGACATTTGTAAATTCTCATTTTTTAAGCCGTTTATTTAAGTTTGTTTTAGGATTATATTTAATAAAACATATTTCACACAACTGTGGCCTACTTACCCTCAATAACAACATTGCTGTTGGAAAAAGCCGACCAACCAGACACGTGGAATTCAAACTGTAGGCCTATGCTTTAAAGCAGTGGTCTTCAACCTTTTTTATAGGCGACCCCAATTTAAGGGGGGGGGGTTAAGGAGTATTATTACGACATTTGCAAATTCTCATTTTTTAAGTCGTTTATTTAAGTTTGTTTTAGGATTATATTTATTAAAACATATTTCACACAACTGTGGCCTACTTACCCTCAATAACAACATTGCTGTTGGAAAAAGCCGACCAACCAGACACGTGGAATTCAAACTGTAGGCCTATGCTTTAAAGCAGTGGTCTTCAACCTTTTTTATAGGCGACCCCAATTTAAGGGAAAATGAAATCAGAATTTGCATGCGACCCCATTTTTATCAACACTGAGAAAAATGTTTTAAGTAATGCTGAAACGNTGTGGATATACCGTTGTGCTGTGGGCTACAAAGACTATTACAATATAAATGATGGGCAAGACACTATTATTGAATAGAGAGTAACCAAACACAATAAGCTACATAAATTAACACATACAGGTTAACATTAAACTAATGACGATCAGATTTGACTCGACTGCATGTGGCAAACGTTTAAAAATCAGTGCGACCCATTTAAATCGCACGTGAATAATTGTTCTGATTTAATAAGCAACCAATCCCAGTCAGTTTTAAATGAGAAGTTACAAGTTTAAAATTTGCATTTTCTAATTTGAAACTTAAAATAGATTTTAAACACACCAGCTTTTGTAAGAACTGGGTGTTCAAATGTTAACAGAAGGTTGCATTGGTTTCGTTATTTTGTTTATCGACTGTTTTATGGTACAAATGATCAAGTAAGTTGAGTCAGCTTAAGGATGGCAGATATATTGAAAATCAAATCACTACAGTGGAACATTTGAAAGTCATTCACAATGGCCGTCCAAAAAAGAGACAAAATATTTACCTACGACTAGTAATTGTTTGCGTTGCCTTTATGCTTTATGTAGCTTTTCACAATTAACGAAGCCAGCAAATTAATCCAAAGGGCTGACAAGTATGGTCTGTCAACAACATAAATACGAATCAGACGTTAATCCGGGTTAAAATACTTACGACAACACGTCGTCTGCAGGCTGTCGCAACTTACCACAAGGAGTCGTTTGTTGACCACATAATGTCGCTGTTAGGCAACAAATTATGAACTACATTTGTAAGAAACTAAAACTCAAAAGGCATATTGGTAGATTTGGATTATTTTCGTTTACAATACTGGGTCTGTCAATAACACAAATGGGACTAAAATCTTTATCTGTGTTAAAACACGTAAGAAAACCGGCCAAGTTGCAATTTGCCACCAGGGGTGTTGATATTAAGCAAGCAAATTTGGCAAAAAAAAAACATTGTCACTGCGTAAAACAAAGCGCAACAATTTGCACAACAAAGATGCTTGTCTTTTCGACCGGCGTAGTCGTTAACGGCTTAAATTAAACTTACTGATATCGGTTTGTTGTTTTTTGTATGTCAGTCATCTTTTACCCTTATTTTGAGTTCATCATCTCGGTATGTTTTTTTGTACTACCATAAAAAATCAGATTATTTTATAGTTGATATTAAACACAATCACAACTAAAAGTATTTTGTTCTTCAAATATCTTTGATATGAAACCATACCAAAGTTTTAAAGGCGCCTATTTAAAGGTAGTCATGCCAAACTGTATTCAGTACTGCAATAAGCATAACAATGAAACAGGTCTCCATGTTGTATTAAACAAAATACTTCCAAATGCAACATTTACAAATCTGACTGTGGATTGCTTCGTCACTTGCAGAAGGCAAATGCAAAACAACACAGGACCCTATCTGTGACGTCACATGCGTTTGCACCTGTTTATCGCCGCACTAAAGGATTTATGTCTACTAAACCGAGTTTGTTAGATGTAGTCCAATTTATCACTGAAATTGCCCTGAGTAATTGCTGAAACGTATCGCAAACAAAGCATGTCGTTTTTATTAGGCACACCCATATATCGATTTAAACAAGGATAGTGTAAGAATTCTTAATTCATAATTTAAAACTTAATTCATAGTTAACATTACTGCTTTTATCAGTTGCTGTTTCCTGCGAATAACATATTTGCAAAAATGTATTAAATACAGAACATCAAAGTTTATAATTCCAACTTCTTTGGTTATTTTCATCTTTATCTTATAGTTTAAATAGGCAATAAAATTATTTCTGGAGATTATATTTGTATGTACTTGCGAGACATGAATTATAAAGAACAACACCTATGTTGGTATCAGTTCTGATGATGAATAATATGTAATATGTGTTTAAAATTCTGCGTCAAGTACTTGTTTTAAGAATTTGCTTTTGCTGTGACACCTTCATGACAAAATAGAGTACAGAAAAGCAAATTGTAAATTTAAAAAATCTACTCTTTATATCACTTCTTTCAGGATTCTTTGTACTGCCGCGATTAGTTTTATTGGGAAAACTATTGAACTCTACTAACTTTTTTAGTTTCCGCGGACTTGGAAGTTATCATAAAGATATGTATTCAGGATAAAACCTAAAACTTAGGACATTTTGTAGCTATTTGACAAGCAGCTTGTGAACGACCAAACCAGAAATCAGAAACAACCAGCTCTTTTCATTTATATTTACAAATCATGAGTAATATACATCGGTGGTAACAACATCAAACTTGTCTTGTTGTTTGTATTACTTCAACGTATTCGTGGTTACTTGTTGATTTGTCTTGTAGCTTTATGTCCGTGTCTGTTAAAAAAACAGAAAATGAAAATTATTTCTGTACTAAATCGTTTGTTTCCACAGCAGTTTACTGTAAACAGTTGCATCTTTAAATTAATTCTATTTCGAAAGACAGGTGCAATAAATTGAAAACTTTTCCATAACCCTAACTTTAAGGAGATTGAAGAGACTTTTATCTCTCCAAATGCACCTTATACCTTCACTGAATGATTGTTGCCTTCTTTCCTGTACATTCCTGTTGAATTTAGAAAAGTTTTCGTCTAACTCTAAAACACATTTTTTTGTTTGTGAGCTTGTGTAACAAAATGGCTCATTATATATTAGTACCTTTGGTATTGGATGCAAATTTCGTCTTGTAACAAAATATTCCACCAGCAATTAAAAGATTTATTACAACCGCACCCGAAACACTGGCTGCTATAATCGCGGTTTGCGTGTTGCCTTTATTTTCCTTTACTAATATTTCAAACTCAGTAGTAAGCATGTCACTTGGAAATTCCGATGAATGAATTTCAAGCAAGTATTTTTCATCCTCTGTAGACTAAAAATGCAAAGTACACTTTCGAAACGGTCCGCACAAGTTTCTTACTTCATTTACATGCTAAAATTTAATGTTAATTATTACTTCAAACTGTTTGGAACATAACTTCACTGAAAATATGTAAAACGCTAAATACCTAAAATTAGCACAAAACTTTGTACTCCTCATTTCTACGAAAATAGCACATGCTGCACTCTACGCGGTTCCCTAAAAAATCAACCCAGGTATTAATACAATTTGCACGCAAAAAAACACCAAATTCATTTGCATATCTTACCATCAGCATTCAACAAAGAATAATTTGTTGTTGTTGGGTTTGAATCAAAAAGAAAGAAGCAGGTTTTATTTGTTACTTCTTCCCAAGAGCACGCTACGACGGATTGATCCGATTCAGGAGCATCTGCAAAAATATCACAGATGTAATACCTTTTCATTTTTAAAGTGCACAACAAAAAACTTACAAAATACATCCAAGTTAAGACTTGCAAAGTAAGAACCGAAGTTATCATTTGTGTGACAAGTATATTGTCATGAATCATTTCGAGTTAATAGGTTTAATTGAAGTTGAGCGGAATTGATGGAAATATCAGGAGTTGTCCATGTAAAAGTTGTAGCCAGTACATTCCGGTAAGCTATACTGCATTCCAAGTTTAATGGTTGTCCTTCATCAAACGTAAGTTACGAAGTTAACTCGATAATTACGTCATTATTCTTACCATTAATGGCGCTGTTAAAAAACTTCTCCCAGCCATTGTTAATGAACTCTCCCATTGTTTGATTTTTGCCAAAACGTTTCTGCGAGAAGTGATACCAGGAAAGCAATTGGTCCTTGGGGTTGCGCATCATGCACACCACCTAGCAGTAAAAATATTCCGTTGTAAATTGCTGCTATATTTCTGCAAACATTATAACAAGCAAAGACTCAACACATTCACAAGCAGCATTGGAGAGAGACTGAGAGAAGAGATAAAGCATCGAAAAGGAAAATAAAATACTTATAATGTGGTATAAAGCGTGGTTCGAAAGTGTTGTTTACATCAGGGGTGTCAAACATGCGGCCCTTTCAGAGATTTTGTGCGGTCCGCGAAGTGACTTTTAGAAGTTATGTGTTTTACTGAGGCAAAATACTCTGTCTGGTGAGTTTTCATGATACAATCATTCTCTAGTGGTATATGCAACGTTTTAATAAGATTATCGAAATAACTAATCTTTACAATCAGCAATGGCGATTGTTGCGTCAATGTATGCCATTGTTTTCATACAAAGCAATAAAGTACAGTTGTTGTTTTTATACTCTGTTACACTGTATACCTGATTGTTATTTATTACAGTATTGTTTTTAAATGTAGTTAATGGCATTAATGGCATTAATAACATTTTACTTTTCAATCATGCAATGTTTTTTGTTGTGATGTTACACTGTAACAAATGTTTCGATATTGCGGTCAACTCAAGTGGACAAGTTGAAACAATGAATTCAAGTGATCCCAAAAATAAGATGTCTCTGATGATGTGCGTTATCATTATGGCTAAGCATTAATCAGGGCTTGTTCAAATATTTGGTTTGTTGAAACGAACAGGGATGGTCACAATTGGCAGGGGGAGGGAGGGGGTTCCGATGTACCCCCAACCTCCTAACCTTTCCCTAAGCCGGTAATTGCTCTTCTTGTTTGAACAATTTACTCGAGAAAAGCGAAAACCTTGTAATAAGTTGATAACTCGATCAGAGACGAGGTGGTACCAAGAAGTCAAATGTTTAATGAAGGAGTCAAAGATTTGGGTACAATGTTCGACAACATGTTGTGGTTTGGAATATGCACTTCCATCCGGTGGTGAGCTGTAAATACTGTAGCCGGTCTTCAACTAAACCCTGCAAACAAAGGAATATCTACCTTCGCGTTGTTTTCCTTTATCCTCTCGAGGTTGATCAGTTCAGCTGGCATGTGGGTCGTGATTATTCGTCGCTTAATCGGGAGACGGTCAAGTATGTCTAGCTTCGTCCCTGCACAGAAAAATGTTGTGAAGACACAGTTTGCAAACATACAACGATATCCAACCCAATCTCACCTCCACCAGCTTCAGGCAATGTCAAGCTCATAGGAAGGTCTTTAACCAAATCTAATTCCTCCGTGTTGTACAAAAGGCGACGTAAAGTTGTCATCATCCAATTGTCATAATCGATCCTGTGCAGGTGACGTTGTTTTTTTGAAAACATTTATTTTTATATTCAGGCACTGACTTTCAAAGTTATGGTGTAGGTTTTTTAGTAGTTAGTCCCCAATATGGTTCTTTCAACGATTCCTAGTCTCGACGTCCTAACGCTCCCACATCATCCTCTAATGTGAGTTCCCGCCACATAATGGGACCCACATTTTGTAGTAACAGAGCAGCAGCGCGTTCAGCCATTGTCCACCAATTGTACCTTCACTGTTTTTGCGCTCCATAACGTTTTACCGTTGTGCAGCTATTTTCGGCTTGGTTCCTGTTTTGTGCAATTGTGTCGCTGTGTTTTCTTTTACCAAGCGGCATAAACTCAACTCAATATATTTCAAACTTGCATGATGAGCAACAATAATGCATAATGAGCAACTACACAACGTAATACACTACAAATTCTTGCAACTTAAACGCCGTTTTACCGGAAAATATCAGATAAACAAACCAATCAAGTCTCACCAGCTTTTGGGAACGAAGCAAGCAGGACATATTCTTCTTTCAGCGACCAGTTTTCGTAAGCAAACTGTACCAGCTCTGGTGTAAAGTGGGGTGGGAACCTAAAACCGTTCCAAGTTGGGATTTCAGTGTTGGTTACGTTTTGAAGCTTTTCCACCGAGAAAGCTTTTTCCAATTCCACAACATCGTCATACAGATCAGGAGGCAACATTTTTTGCAGCGGCGAATCCATGTAACTTATGATATTTATCGTTATGGTCAATACAAAAGGTGTATATAACTACAACACGTAGTAAACACTCTTCAATCGTTTAAAAAGCAATCTGAAAAATTGCATCACTTTCATAACTTGCAATCTGCAAACATGCAACTTAAAACTTCAACTTTCCAACTATGTTAGCTTCTAGCTTAAGGCTTGTTTTGATCAGAAACGCAGGGGCAGTATAGAAAAGAAAACCTCAACTATTGAATATGCACAGCAAAAACTGATTAGTACTGAATAAAATTTATTTTGAAAAAGCTTTCATTTGAGGTGAGCAAATCGCGTTGTACGTTTTGCCTTTTCATATCCATGTTCAGCAAGCAACTATGCTAGCCACAGCAGATGAACAAGCTCTGCATGTTTACTCAAACACAACACGGGCACAGCGTATTTGCTTATCGCCTGAAACATGTGGACATTGAAAGATTGGACCACAGCAAGGTCCAGTTTAGCCTTCCAACGTTTCAACGCCCACTTTTATATCAGTAGCATATTTATCAAGGTACAGTTTGAAACCGTAATTGTTTATGACACAACAATGTCGCATGCTGTCACGTGTACGGCTGTGACATCACTAAGGTTTTTTTGTCAACAGAGATTCGGAACAAAACACGCGACCGCGATTTATACGTCATAATCACCTTGCCACAAGCCGGCAATCGTTGAGCAAACAAATTCTTTCAACTAATATTAGTGTTTTCGAGAATATTTTGCACCTAAAATCTGACATCTTTGAATTTAGTTCAATTTTTTGTATATTTGTGACGTCACCAACTGTCCATGTGTCACCATGAGCAATCAAAGAGTGTGTCGGTTATTCTCACAGATGAATAGGANTATACAGTAATTTCCATTCCACTCAAAAGCGACGGCTTCCTAGTAGCGTCCGAACCGATAGAAAACGAGCGGAAAAAGATTCCACAATAAAATCAGTACAAGTTCAAACTGTAAACAAATTAATACGGTAAAATATCTAGTATTAAATTAGCTCAAGGACAAGAATCTGCTTACATACCAGGAATAAAAACATCACAGGGCAGCAGCAAATCAAGTTTCGTCCTGTGATTAGAAAGAATAGATGGTTAGTCACATGGCAATTTAAATAAAAAATAAAGGGATTTGAATATGTGTAATGAGGAATAAAGCGGCCAAATGAAATGCAAAAAATGCATGCTCAGCAAACAGTAAAATACATTTGTTTTAAATCATAAAATATGCGTTTTGAGGTTGGGGTAATGCTGTTATAAATGTAAAAGTACCAAGCCCATCAATGGCTATATGGAGACAGTGCACACTGTTTGGACCTACAAAATTATATCAGCGCAGCTGGTGACAAGAGATAGACCGTATCGGCTGCTAGTGTATCCAACACACAGCACTTCAGCTTGTGGATGTGTATTGGTGCCGTTGTCAGACTTGCAACGTGATCACCTACCTGCTGAGGAGCGTGGTAGATTGGAAGCGTTGTCACCGGGAACATCAGTCAGTTTTGTTTGCCTCCTTTTCATTCTGCGTCTAAGTGCGTTTCTCCTAGATGTACTTTGTCGAAAGTCGCCTTTGCCATCTGAGGGGGGGGGGATGCATGCTCAGCAAACAGTAAAATATATTTGTTTTAAATCATATAATATGCTTTTTGAGGTAGGGGTAATGCTGTTATAAATGTAAAAGTACCAAGCCCATCAATGGCTAGGGGGGGGGGTGCATGCTCAGCAAACAGTAAAATACATTTGTTTTAAATCATAAAATATGCGTTTTGAGGTTGGGGTAATGCTGTTATAAATGTAAAAGTACCAAGCCCATCAATGGCTAGGGGGGGGGGCAATTTCCATTCCACTCAAAAGCAACGGCTTCCTAGTAGCGGCCGAACCGATAGAAAACGAGCGGAAAAAGTTTCCACAATAAAATCAGTACAAGTTCAAACTGTAAACAAATTAATACGGTAAAAATATCTAGTATAAAATCAGCTCAAGGACAAGAATCTGCTTACATACCACGAATAAAAAAATCACAGGGCAGCAGCAAATCAAGTTTCGTCCTGCGATTGGAAACAGTAGATGGTTAATCACACGAAAATTTAAATAAAAAATAAAGGGATTTGAATATGTGTAATGAGGAATAAAGCGGCCAAATGAAATGCAAAAAATGCATGCTCAGCAAACAGTAAAATACATTTGTTTTAAATCATAAAATATGCGTTTTGAGGTTGGGAGAATGCTGTTATAAATGTAAAAGTACCAAGCCCATCAATGGCTATATGGAGACAGTGCACACTGTTTGGACCTACAAAATTATATCAGCGCAGCTGGTGACAAGAGATAGACCGTATTGACTGCTAGTGTATCCATCACACAGCACTTCAGTTTGTTAAGATGGATAAAGGCTAGACAGCCATACCTCACATATTTATAAAATTGTTCTAAATGTTTTGTGTTATAGAATGCTTGTCCTGTTACATTGGTGCCGTTGTCAGACTTGCAACGTGATCACCTACCTGCTGGCGAGCGTGGTAGATTGGAAGCGTTTTCACCGGGAACATCAGTCAGTTGTGTTTGCCTCCTATTCATTCTGCGTCTAAATGCGTTTCTCCTAGATGTACTTTGTCGAAAGTCGCCTTTGCCATCTGAGGGGGGGGGGGGGGGGGGGGGGGGGGGGGGGGGGGGGGGGGGGGGGGGGGGGGGGGGGGGGGGGGGGGGGGAGACTATATGTTTAATTTAGAATAAATACTTTGCCTACTTTAACTCTTTACATTACCAGTTACGTGAATACAAAGACAGTTAACCTAACTCTAAAAATCTATTAACAAGTACTATTGAACTAAGCTTAAATGTGTTTACTAAAATCCGGCGATGGGGGGGGGGTCCTAACTCTAAAAATCTATTAGCAAGTACTATTGAACTAAGCTTAAATGTGTTTACTAAAATCCGGCGATGTGTTTGTACAGCGGTTTGTAGTAATATTTTTTGTCACTAACCTTCCAACGGGGAATATGGAGCTTCACTGTCTTGACCTAAAAGCAAGCCTCCGTTTTCGGGGCAAAAAAATTGAAGTGGAAGTGGAAGTGAAAAGAGTGTGATTTCATTCCGAGATGAGTAGTAGTTGGCTGTTAGCAATTTCGCTTTGGAATGGATCTCCTCTCTTGTAGGGGAATGCTGTTCTAGTAATTCGCCGAAGAGTTCACGGATATCATTGACCCGGGGTCGGCTTATTGGTGAGTAACTTCGACATTCCTTTGCCACTTTTTCCATTTCAATATACAAGATGACGCACCCGCTCATTGTGGCTTCCTTAGCTGCGTGATCGAGTAGAACTGTAGGAACCGGTTCAGTTTCACTTAAAACGGCAAACCTAATCTTTTCATAAATCTGGCCCTGCTGTGATATGCCTTCAATGATGTGTGAATATGGTGAAAAACGAAACAGGACGGTCTGAATAATCATTCCCAAGCTGTAAATGTCGGTCGCCTTACACGAA
>QLIY01003531.1:0-11774 GCA_003260075.1 Phallusia mammillata | reverse complement strand
AGCCCCATATGCGAAATAGATTACATTTTGGAAATATGCTAACCGTCATCATTTTTGAATTTTTTTTCACGTGATTTGAACCATAGGTATTTGTGTTTTTTTGCGCCACCAATCGACAAATCGACGTTTAATGTGCGTCTGCTGTGAGAGATATTGTAAAAACAAAAAAACATGCTGATGATCTCATTTAACGAGGGATGTTGCAGTTCAGAGTTGCCACTGGCTTTAAATGGTAATTTTAGGAAAGACATTTAGCATATTGTCCACAAAACATTTTTTGAAATTTACACCGATTCGATACAATCAGCTGGGGATACATTTAAAGCAACAATATACGAGCAACCTGTAAAGCATATTTATAGGTACAACAACTACATTTTGTTAAAGTAAACGCTTAAGATAGCGCACTATTTAAAAACTACTTTTTGTCGCAGTTGGCTGGTCACAGAAGGCACGTGCAAACCAACAACTTGAGACATTCGTTCCGTCACCATGGTAAGAGCCTATGAAGTAAGAAATAAGTGATGCACTTATTTTTAGTGATATGGATAAACTAACCTTTAACAAGTCCACGCCGTCAGGTTTGGGTTCCAAATATTTACACAACGCTTCGATAAACAATGTTCTCCCCCCCCCCCCCCCCCCCCCCCCCCCCCCCCCCCCCCCCCCCCCCCCCCCCCCCCCCCCCCCCCCCCCCCCCCCCCCCCCCCCTCCGTGTTTTTCTGCCAAAAACACACATGTACACGATTGAATGTATTTTGTACGTAGCCAATAATATTTCATCTACACGGCGTTAAGTGAAGCTACCATTAAAGTGCAGTGCGCACAGATGTCAGGGTTGTTACAAGAGCTTTTTTGTTTGTTACCTTTGGGGTTTATTGCGCTTTCGCAGTGCGGTATAGGTATGTCACCCGAGGTAAATTGTAAAAGAAACAAAAAGCACATTTGATTTTGGTCTATAGATTTTAATGATAATCTAGTACAGAACTTCCCAAACTTTTTTCATCGCGACCCCTATTAATCTCTTTAAATTTTCCGCGACCCTTCACGGATAATATGATAAACAATGAAAAAATACGTTTGTTGTATTTATTGAAACGACTAATTCGAGCGAAAACTAAAAACAACCTACCGGTACTCGGAGTCTACTACTTTACACGTTCAAACACCGATAACTTTTACGTGCTTTAGCCTTAGTTTCTGACAGATTGTTTTGCAAATNAAAATTGGTACAGCTTTCTGCGACCCCTCAAGTTTGTTAAGCGACCCCTTCCGGGGTCGCGACCCCCAGTTTGGGAAGCCCTGATCTAGTATACCTGGTGATGTAGAGTATACAATCAAAGTGTCAGCCGTCTCTGGAATTGTGTGCACTGCATTTTCACGACCGTTTCCACTTGCCACTACTGCATACGGAGCCTAAAAAGTAGATAAGTTAAAAATATAAAAATCCCAAACACCACATTTAAAACAAGAAGCAAATTATTATGACTAAGACTTTTACTACGTTTCCATGTCGCAAGTTTGGGCCAACTAGCAGTCGCAAAACCTATCCTACAGCCTGAAAATTGGCATTTGTCGAACACCCTCATTTTAATGAAATTTCACTCTATATCAAGGGTGGGCAATCTGCAGCCCGTGGGCTAAATGCGGCCCGTTGATGAAAGGTTGTGCAGCCCGCAGAGACGCTGGGAATTTAAATGTACTGGAAGACGAGTCTAACTATTATACATTTTTTAAAAGGTTAATGCACCTGGTGCTATTTTTCTGTGACCTCACAATATTCTGCTAGAATCAAACGCGAGTTTTACTTTTAGTAAGGCATTTTTGACATGCAACGAAGTAAAATCATCTTGTGTTATATAAAGGTTCGGCCCGCGATCTAATCATTGCAATTGTATTTGGCCCCACAGTGACAAAGGTTGCCCACCCTGCTCTATATAGGCTATACCCCAACCATATCAAATTTACCATTTGTGGAAAATGTGTCCCAGTTAAGAACTGATACGTTGGTTATGAAACCAAATGCAACCATAGGTACAACATCATGGCGATAAGCTTTAAAAGTATTTTTTTAATTCAGAGACCCCTGGAAGAGAGTTGACCAACCCCTCCCACAAAAAAAGTTAAAAAACAATTCCAGACCTGAACAATGAATATTTTAGGCCTCCCGTGCAAGGCTGGGCATTGGTCTGCATGAAACTTTTTAACGAATTCCTTGAGTTCTAAAGTTTCATTTTCACCGACGTACAGAACATCATGATCTTCACTGCATGTTATAATCACAGAGACAACACAGTCATGATCTGTATGTCCAGCTTCGACATCTGACAAAAACATAGGTTGCAAAAATGAGTGGTCCCCAAAATTTACACACCACAAATCACTCATTTTATTACAATTAAGTTATTTATCATTCTCGCAAGCCAAACTTGTGTTTTTGCACTTGGGTTGCAACAATAATTATTTGACTGTACGCGGGCCCTATAGTGTGAAAACCAATAATATAGCCGAAAAAACTTGAATAAAAAATACTAGGCTACTTACACTGATTTGCCGTGTCTATCATTTCATTTAGCGCATGATGACTCGCATTAAATCCCCATCTCGTTCCGAAGTTGTGCAAAAGTTTGACATCGTCGTTTCTCTGTTTTTGTTGTTTGTAAATTTAGTGCCACTTAAAATAATCAATTTCTACTACACCAGTCCTCTTCACATTTAATGTTTATTTGAGAACATGTCATTAACTGTGAACTAACCTACAATCTTATTTCAATAAAAGTAAAGAAAATAAACCATTTAATTCGGTTGGTTGTTACGCCCTAAGCGCTGTGCTGGCTTGACCACACCAGCAAATTAAGTGGTGGGATCCTACAACTTGTAGCCCCATCATACTCACCGAGTTGCTAAAAATGTAGAAATTCCCACGCTTTGGATTATCCATCTTGTAAGATCTGTAAAAGTGTTCTTTGAATGCAATTGCCTTTCTCTTTTAGTATATATATATATTTATATATGTGTGTGTGTATAAATTCTATTTTTGATTCTATAATCAACGTACATTTCTGGACTTAGGTGCGAAGAATCTGGAGGATCACGCAAATACCACAACGCAGTAAGCTGGGATGTAAAACTGGGCATCTGCGGGTACTTTCGATCATAGCTTATTTGGGAAGCACTGTCATTGACTATCGTCAGTATCTTGGCAAAAACAATAAAAATTAGTCACATTTTGGGGTTTACAACAAAACTGAAGTAAAGTATTTTCAGTGTCAGTTAGGGAATTCTTTTTAAATCAGAGGTGGCTAATCTTTTACAAATTGTGCGTCAACTTTTTAACACACGGATTTGGATGCGCCCAAATCAAAATCCCTTGCAACCCGCCAATGTCTACTTCTCGTGTAAGCTATAAATTATAAACGCATGAAACCGAAATAAAATGGTCAAAATGAGTCAACACCAAATCGCATTCAAGCTCTCCAGTTTGTAAAAGTCAGGCTATTTTTGTTTTGTTTTCTGGTAAAGCCACTACCACCATCCTTCACGGCAGAGCCACATTTAACTAATTTTTGATAGGTGGCGTAAACAGGGGTAGGGATAGAATGTGAGTTTTTGAAAATTTTACATTAGAAATTAAGTTCTTTTGCTAGTTTTATTCAATTGTGAACGCAAAAAACCTTACCCCGAGCCTAATAGCCTCAACTGTAAGCATTTTTAGAGTTATATCGTTTCAAATGGCTAAATGCTCTTTGCACCACCTATCAAAAACCAGCTAAATGTGGGTCTGTCGTGAGGTATGGTGTTACTTGATTTTCCGTCTTTTTCTATACCCGCTGATTTATTTTGGATACAAAATGGCGTCTATGAGGCCAACAGGGGCTTTATTACGTAACAATGGGTAGGGTTACATACACTTATACAGACCGTGATTGGAACGAGCCTTGTAAAGTGCTTGAAATTATCAGTCAGGTATTTCAAATATTCTGTTGCATCTGCAATCGTTTGATTTTATTTGAAGTTCTTAATTACAGTGGAGCTTTGTTTTAACCTACCAACTATAAACCAATATTTTCTTTGGTACCATATATTATTAAAACTGTGTGTATATTCCTTGTTGTTCATTAATCATGGCTGACAAGTGACATATTTGGAATAACAGGTGTTGAATGCCCCTTTTTCTTTACGCTTTTTAATCTGCTCAAGCAACCTCTTCTAACTCGACTGGCATACACGTTTACGCGCATGCGCACAAGTGAAACACCGTGAAACTAGAGCTGTAAAGCACACAGTCCCACTGTAGGTAAACAAAAATAATGTCCATCTAGGCAGAACTTATTTCCTTATTGCTTAAGCAGAAAAGATATGTGCAATGAATGTTATCAAAAATATTAGAATAGGAATATCGAGTAAAAATAGCTATTGGTGCTGCAGCTTCGCAGCCTTTATGCACGAGCCGCCTCTCTCACTAAAGTTAGTACTCAAAACTCACATCAAGGATGTCGTCTTTGTTTTCCAGGACAGTGCACAAGCTTTGAATGAATGGGGAACCATCCGTTGCCCAATAGTAAGCTTTGTAATCTGTAACCGTAATGTCATTGTAATAAACCCGAATGTACCTGTCTTAAACCGAGTGCGGTACTGATCAGATGTAACTTATCTTTTGTTTATCAACACTGCGATATACTCGGATGTATGCATAATCAATTATGTTAGTTTCGTTAAATCCGGCATGGCATTGCACAGGGTGTAGGGCGGTGCTTTGAGCATCGATTCTGATCTCAAAACTACGTAAACTGAACATTCACGACTGTAGTGTTTTAGCGGTCCAATAAAATTTTATCTCAGAAACATCCAGATCAACACACCAGAGTGTCAGTTGCTGAATGTCAAAAACTGAAACTAAACTAAAAACCCTTCAAACTTATAACATAATACTAAAAGTGGACTGGTACAACGTTTGCAAACAACAAACCTGGAACTACCGAATGCACGACCAAAAAATCTTTTTCCACGGGTATGGTCAGGATTTTTGTTTCACTTTCAACCGAGGTACCGACAAATGCCTCAGGTACACCCATGTGGTCCATCTCTCCTCGGCATGCCTACGAAAGCAACGTACATTTTAAGCGTACAGTGTGTTTATTTGTGTGTTACCAATGTCACCAACAACTTCACGGGTTGTAATAAAAATGTTCTATTTGGTAACTGCAAAAAGCTTTTAAAACAGAAGTTGGAGTTGGTTCACGCAATAGCCTAAGTGGAACGAAAAAAAAAATTAAACTAATTATACCGAAATTTTTTGTTCCGATTACGTGGTCTGGGTAACGCGAAAAAATTCTAACCAATACAAAACTATAATAAAGGCAACATTTTGAATACATTGCCTATTTCATAGTTAGTTGCGAAATTTTGGCACTTTGCCTATAGGTTACAATTTAATAATATAATCTTTTTACTCCTCGTTCTTATCAAAAGTTGAAAGAATGAGTATAAATTTGTTTTGCTCGGACAGGAGCGACATGAAAACATAGGTCGCCAAGTATCACATGGCGAATGAATTGCTTTTTTTCGCTCCGTTTTAAAGCATGTCAAATATTTGAAAAACCCTACGTTGATAAAGAAAAGTTTTGGTTTATCTTTGAGTGTAGGACAAGAGTCCTCATCCGCACGAAATTTGTCAAAAACGACGGAAAGTTTGTATCGTCCACAATCAGAAGCCGCCAAAAAATCGTTTTCCCCTCCATGGCCAAGGGGGGGGGGGGGGGGGGGGGGGGGGGGGGGGGGGGGGGGGGGGGGGGGGGGGGGGGGGGGGGGGGGGGGGGGGGGGGGGGGGGATAGCTACAGCAAAGCAACTTGAATTTGTGTGATCCATTTTCGCGTCTGAAAGCAAGAAGGCATTGTTTAACTTACAGCAGTGTCGTAAATTGGGTTTGGCCTTTCCAAAATATTCAAAATCAACATTGATTTGTACCTGACTTCACACTTGGGCATCACATTTCTTTCATTGCTGAGACTTGGCTATTATTAAATAAAAAAACACAATTTTCGGTCGTTATTAAAAAAATAAGCTGCAACCTATATTCTAAAGTTTCGGCCGGCCGGCAACTTTCAGGTATCATAAAAATTGATTAGCGTATAGTATGTACGAAAGTCTTATTTTTTTACATGAAATGTCACAACTTACAGTAGTCAAGTTTTGCAAGCAATTGATCGCAATTCATATTTATATGTAGTTCATCGACATCAAATCCGAGGCCTTTGGCTGTGTTCTCGAGTTTTTCTGCGTCAATTTTTGCCCCTTCAAGCGGCTCATGTCCTTCAGTGTTCTAAGGACAAATACAAACATTTCTAACGGTTTCTGTAGCTTTGACATATTTTTTTCCTGAAAAAATTGTCAGCTAAAAGTGAACAATTTTGTACAGATTTTAAACTCTGCAGTATCAAAATTCTGTGGTCTATATAGTTAAAAATTGCAATCTTTATTTAATGACATCACGTACAGCAGTATGCAAACGTTAGTTAGAAAGCATTTTCCGATTTTAAAGATTCAACTCACCTGGTGGTAAAAAATGGCAAACTTGCCTAATACTTCGCCCTTTGGGTACAAGCCAGGTTGGTCAGAAGCTGCTTCCATGGTAGATGATTTATAGTGGGTACTCTTTTAGTTTTTTTTTTAACTTTAATAAGCCTTTTACGGTGGTAAATATCTTTTTGAAAGTCAACGATCACCGCGTGACAATGACAGTGGTTTTACCAGCTTGTTTGTTTAACCTGCCGTTACTTTAAATTGGGATTTTAAAAAATACATTAACCAATTTTCGTAATTATGACATGACACTTCACTGTAGCGCGGGGTAAGTAAAATCCAAAATTTGGGAATTACTACTTGAAATGAATGGACAAACCCAACTTTTTACACCCAAAATGTTTGGTAAAAAGACTTTTTACCCAATCAAACGAATTTTGTTTGTACATAAATTACCCAACACAAAACATTAAATTTTCAAAAGGTTTTGCTTTAAAACCATACTTATAGGCTATATTCAGTTTGTAATCGCATACCATTATTTCACTGATAATACTCATACCTGTAAACCTAAGACTTAATTTTGGACAACCATTTGCTCGAAAGAACCAATTGGTGATTGTAAAGACAATGGATTGGAATAGATAAGATTTGCTCGAAAAGCATACATTTTAATAAAGTCACAAATTACATTCCAAGAGTGATAATGAGCACCGAAGGATTCAAGAAACAGGCTAAAATGGCCACTTGAAGTTTGGCAAACAGATCTCATTAAAATAAAAAAATGTCACTAATGTCGAATCAGAGTTGTAAACGGGGCTGAAATTGAAACCCGAACCCGACCCAAAACCAAAAGTAAAAGCCCGAAACCCCACCCGAACCCGAATCGTTTTTAAAAGCCCGTTTAGGGTCGAAAGTTTGATTGACAGGCCTATACATTAAGCTCTAGAAAAGACCAAAACAACAAACAACAAACACAATAGACAATCGGTCTTAAAAATGGCGTTTTATGGCTGCTTGGCATAAGGTCAGATCCAGCAACTGGCTATAAGCAGAAAAGCCCGGGCCGTCTTACAACTCAATGTCGAATATTTTTTACAAAAAAGTTAGCAACTGCATTTGGCCAAACATAAATCACTTTTTTCTGGTTTCTAACATTGCTTTTGAACAAGTAATAATTAGGTATTACGCCTGTGACACTAAAATTTCTGTTTGAGATCTAAGCTTTTGCTGCGAAATAAAACTTACATCATGACGTATTGCTGACAATGCGCAAAGGATGGTCACGAAGAAAAAGAGTAACCTTGAATTCAAAGAAGCGCATCACAGGGGCGGAACCCTATTCTTGCCTTGGCGGCCATTAGGGGGGGGGGGGGGGGGGGGGGGGGGGGGGGGGGGGGGGGGGGGGGGGGGGGGGGGGGATAATTTAAATTTGAACTTAGCAAACTGACCATTCGAAAATACTTTATTACATACTGATAAACATTTTGCCAACCTCTATCTTTTCTATGAAACCAGACAAACTGTGCAGAGCGATTACTTAGATTTAACAAATACTCTATAAAATGGGGAACCAACCAGTCGAAAGCATCAGCAACGGTTTTAACTTCAACTTTGTAAAGCTGCTTTCATCAGGTTCGGGTTCGCTTACAACCCGGCGCTAGCAAGATTAGGTTACAGGTTAGCGAAACAACAAAAGCAAGGTTTGTGTAAATTTGTTACAACGCGCTTTAGTCAGTATGTCGTTGATGTACCATCAGGCATTGGATTGTTTGTCGCAATGTGATGCGCGTTCAACACTGGCTGGCAGCAGTCAAGAGCGGCCAAGCATTTCCTGGCGCGCCTGACCCATATACAGACATAAAAAACCTTGATCGGGATTCGTCCCCGGGAGTGTCCTGGGTTCGAACCCCGTGAAAAAAATGAAACACTATCCATAAGGCACACTTAAGATTGCAACACCTGATCAATGTTTATCGAAGATTTCTATACAAATTTTGCAACTCGTGTGATCCAATTCTTTGTGCAGACAACTGCTATTGTAGCTGTTCTGCTGTTCAGCGCCATCACTAAAAACGTGCCACTAAAACGTCCTAACAGCATAGGTTGCATACACCTGCTGAATATCATTTGTATAAGGGTACACAACAGTATGAAATGAATGCCATGTAACGCGTCCTGCTGTTCACAACGAAGAAAGGTTGGGCTTGGTCACAACAAGACCCAGTACCCAGTAAAAATGAATATACGAAATGCACAATAAGAAACACACAATAACTTTTGGAAATTAAAGAGGAAACCAAAGACCTATTTCGAAATAACGTAGGCTTCACATCACAATACAATAGTCATAAGTTATTAACAAACCAACAACAATTGCGTGGTGCAGTTTTTCTGGCCCCTTGATTGTAACCGTGGCAATTTTGATGCAGAAAGGGCAATCCACAGAAACCTCGTCATTTATCATGGTTGACTGGTTGACGCCAGAGCGAAAAACCTACAGAGCAATGTTGATAAACACACAATACTTCGCAAGTTCCTGACCCTTTAAGAGGAGCAACCTAAAACTCGAAATTCATTGTCGCATTTGCTTTCAGCTGTTACAATTCATAATTATTTAACTCAGCTAAGAATAAAAATATTTTCCAAGCAACAGAATCAGACAGAATGCATTTACAAGTTTTACTTTTCGGGATCGAGCTTACATTGAATAAAGTAGCTTGACGTCGCAATCAGCCACATTCGTGTCGAAGTTTCAAGTTTGTAAATCTAACTTTCGAGCCGGATTAGTTTTTAACACAATTTGGGTTCGTGCCATGTTACCAGCTTGGTAGGCTTTCGGGTTTCGGTCTGTATGCAACTAGTGTTCAATTATAGGTACGAAGCTGTTAAAAAGATATAAGTTATGATAAATAACCTTCTTTGCACATCAGCTCGAATTATAGCAATTAAACCGAGGAGGTGGGTATAATTAATTAGCCAGAAACGACCAAACAGGTATATTTAAACATGGGGTGGTTTTTCTATAATTAACAATATAATATCAAAACAGTGAAACGAAATTTTTTCTCATTAGTTTAAAGTCAAAAACAGTTTTAATATAGCGTTTGTCGGGTCTTACTTCTGAACCTGATTAACCGACTGCATGAATAAATGGTGTTTTGAGTGGTCTGTTTTGTTTCTTTGGTTCGACCGGACCACTGTGAGCGACATTAAATGTGCGTGGTGGGGCCACACACTATTCATGCGCTGCATTGGCACGGGGGGGGGGGTTTCTGAACCTGATTAACCGACTCTTTTAAGTACTGCATGAATAAATGGTGTTTTTGAGTGGTCTGTTTTGTTTCTTTGGTTCGACCGGACCACTGTGACCGACATTGAATGTGCGTGGTGGGGGGGGGGGACGCACTAGTCATGCGCTGCATTAGCACGTGTCTGGAAATATAATGTGTGAGCAACATTAGATGTGGATGCGTTCTTACCGTTTTTGTATTTTCACTTGTTTTGACTCGCTCCATTCACCCACTAAACAGTAGTCGCTGCCACCCATGTCTGTACCCAAAATAAGGGCCAGAACAAAGAAGGCTGGGTTCCGAACAATGTGTTCCTTGTTACCTAATGTTGCTTACAGTGATCCTAAGTGTACTCAGGGGGCTTGTGTGTGTGCACAGACACAAGAAACCCAATGCTGCATTTAAACTGATGCTTAATGTTGCTCACAGTGATCCCAGTTTACCCAGGATATTTGTATATACGCCCAGACAAATGAAAATGTATTCAGTCCATAAAGTGATGTGTGGTCACAGAATGCACGTTTAATGTTGCCTACATTGGTCCTCACATACACGGAATGGAAAATCAGATGTAACATTGTTTTGTAAACGCTAATTGGAGTTTTTTTTCCACTAACATTGCTGCCAGACGGCGAGCCACATTACACGTCACACACAGTCGGTAGGTGTAACAGTCAAAGACACCCGGTGAAGCATTTTGCGACAAACAAAATACCTCTGCATGTCGAAGCGTTGTCATAGCGAAAAGGCGTGGGGGAAGGCGGTAAAGTTTCGGTTCCTGTCACGTAATTTTCTTGTCGATGTCACAATGTTCTCATTTTAAAATGTAAAGTAATGTGAGTCGCAGGTTTGTTTAAGGACATGGAGCTTCTTTATTCCGTTGCTCAAATGTTTAGTGAAAAACGGGTTGTGCTTCAATACGTGCTGCCGAGTTTTTAAACTATTTACAATGTTACGGTCACAGGCGATTCTAATAGCTTTTTGAGAATTTTCATATATACCAACTACAAGCTGAAAAAGATGTATGGCACACTGAAAAGTTTGAGAGCGTCTGCTTTAGGAGGTTTAAGGTTTTTGAAAACAGAGGCTTTTGGTCCAATTTTAAGAGATTTTTAAGCAAATGCCTAAAGGCAACGAGCCTTTTGCAACGGACAAAATATACCGAAAAAAAGCGTAGTTCCGCTTTTGGTTAGCGCTTTACTAGGTGTATGTATCGGCGGCAAAAAATGCGAATAGAATTATGACTCGTATCGACATTGGGACAATAGTCGTGCACACAAAAGGCTTGTTTGCACTAAAACTATGTGTGCCTATTTAGTGTCTAGGGGTTAAACATAGTCAAGATGATCTCTCAACAATTTGTTGAACTTGGTATTAAAAGCAACCCAGATACAATTTCAACTTAGTTTTGAAATCAACTTGGCAGCATTGAATACAAAATGTTACCAGCTCTTTTGATTGTGTTGCACGAGGCGTAACGACCCGAATCAAACGTAAATTTAAAGTTTAAGTATCGTAGTAAAGAGGTTTTCAGATGGGTGACACCATTTGTATTTGAAGAAGCATTGCGAGACTACAGTTACCTGCGCACTGTTAAAATTTTGAAAGACGTCTATGAAAAAAGACGCTTAGCTGCATTGCGCTTTTTAATTGTTACGTCACAAGCAAATTAATCGCGATAAATGAAAGGATAAACAACATTAGNACGACCCGAATCAAACGTAAATTTAAAGTTTAAGTATCGTAGTAAAGAGGTTTTCAGATGGGTGACACCATTTGTATTTGAAGAAGCATTGCGAGACTACAGTTACCTGCGCACTGTTAAAATTTTGAAAGACGTCTATGAAAAAAGACGCTTAGCTGCATTGCGCTTTTTAATTGTTACGTCACAAGCAAATTAATCGCGATAAATGAAAGGATAAACAACATTAGTCCAAGGTTTTACAGGTATAGTGTGT
>QLIY01003530.1:0-11779 GCA_003260075.1 Phallusia mammillata | reverse complement strand
ATCGACTCATATCGAACAGCGTATGGTAAATAATAAACCAAATTCATTATATATTATGTATCAAATGTCTGTGATGACAACAATCTGCTCCAGTCAACCTGAGTATAGATGATGACAAACTAGCACTACTGAGACATAACTTATGCCTTGGAAATAAAACTGTTCACAAAATGCAATTCTAATTAAACTTGTATGCTTTAGGCTCGAATGGAACGCTTCAACAACGACCCACGGATTTTCTGTTTCATCCTTTCGACCAGGAGTGGTGGCATTGGTGTGAATTTAACAGGTGCCGATACTGTGGTATTTTATGACAGTGATTGGAATCCCACCATGGATGCTCAAGCACAAGACAGGTTGGCTTCTGTTTTAGTACATTTGTATGAAAATAAAACTGAGATAATGATGACGAAAGAGCCGAGTTCAATCTGTTCCACTCAAGGGGTTGTCCCTGTTAATGTTGTCTAATCACACATGATAGAGGTAAAGTTTAAATTATTTGCTTGCATGTAGTACAACTTAATACAACTCATAATAGACATGTTAGATAAAGTAGTGAATTTTGTAAAAGTAATTTTATGTAATGTAGCAATCTAGATGCATTTTCATACAACCCTGTGGCACAATGAAGAAGTCCTCATAGCGATATTGCTGAATTTCAGTTTTATTACGGTCACCCATGTTTGATATTTGTAAGTGTCAGAGCCACCTGTGTTGCTCAGGTGTCACCGGATCGGCCAGACAAGGGACGTCCACATTTATCGGTTGATAAGTGAAAGGACTGTTGAGGAAAATATCCTGAAAAAAGCTAACCAAAAGAGGCTTTTAGGAAATCTTGCAATCGAAGGAGGGAGCTTTACAACTGCATTTTTCAAACATGTGTGTATAAAATATAGTTGTTTATGAGATAAAAAAAAGGAAATTTGATTTAGTAAACAAAAATTGGTTTCTTGAGGTAATAAATTTTTCATGGTGCACCTTCTTGGTATCTCCGTTGCAAACTGCTTGTGTTGTAACGATCGATTAATGGTGCGAAATCGTGGCCATTTCCTGGCATCGTTAGGAGGCAGTGTCGTGGTGCTGTGCTTCTTAGTGGAATATGGGACAATATAAATACATTGGTCTTAAAACAACAACAAAACCAGTATATGGGACATTTGAACACAAAGACCTGTGTCATAAAATAATTATTGTGAAACATCTCCGGTATCTAAAACATATCATCTATTTCACAGCAAGCCATCAAGGACCTATTTGAAGAGCCATCTGGTCTTGAGGAATTGACCGAACCCCAGCAACGCCCCCTTACAGCACGCCAGAAAGCCATTGAAGCATCCAAGATTGAACCAGAGGTATAGTAAAAACAATTAATTTTTCCTGTTTGCTACCTTAACCATTGATTTAAACCTATGATGAAGAAATATTTCTTACTGTGTATTTCACTATGGTGATCTTTTGACACTTGAATCCTGACGGTTCCTTATTTACAAATACTTCCATATATTCATATCAATTACCAATTTATAGTTGTTACTTTCATGTATTTTTGTTCAGACTTCTGCAGATGCAGATGTGGATGAGAGTGAAGAAAATTTGGAAGAGGCTCTTTTGGAGACTGAGGATAAAGAAGATGCAGCTGCTGCAAAGTTACTTAAACAAGAACAGGTATAAAATTTGTGTTGTCTTTCTGTGCCTTATCAAGTTATCAAACAGTATTTTGCCCATGATGAGCATTGACAAGCATATGTCTGATAGTGTTGAAGACACCCATGTCTCTGAGGCCTGTGCTAGACTTTCACAAACTTTGTTTTTTTTGGAATTGTTGCCATAAGGAAATTTTTTTTGTTTACAGGATGCAGTTATGGAAGAGTTTACTGAAGCTGAAGAGAAAACTGAAGATGATGTGGATGACACAGGTATGGGAAAATACTAATTTTTTTACATTCCATTGATGCTTTAAAATTAACATTAATAACCAAAAAGATAAAATATTTTGCTTGCCAAAGATGTGCAAAATTAAAAACATCATCATTTTATAGCATAATAATTTCATGATTTCCAGAGAGCAAGTTCAAACTGCCCAAGGGATCTAAGTATGAGGAGGAGCTTAAGACAATATACGAGGAGCTTAATCCAATCGAAAAATATGCACTTAACTACTTGGAAATCACTGCCGAGGAGATGAACGACCTTGAACTGAAGATGGCAGAGGTACCTGTTTGTGTATTTTTACGACTGTATTTTGTGGACCTGTCTACACTTGCATGAGGTGTCACAGTCCATGGCATCTTGTGTTGATCATGTCAGGGAAATTAAGGCTTGTGCTTTCCGTATCTGTGTGTTGATTTATGCATGACAGACCTCGTAGTGCAAGAACAACTTTACTTGACACTCCAACCTGGATTTTAACTTACCAGTAGTTTGTCGTTGCCCACTCTCGATTATGGTAACTGTGAAAGCTTTAATGTTGGAATTGGCCATTCTGGTAGTGACACTGCATCATGTCTTGGCATTCTTTACATAAAATATCCAATATTAAAGTGAAATGTAGTGTTGCAGATTGCCTCCATATACAACTTACTGCTTGTGTCGTAAAACACTGAACATATTCCATACAATGTTTATACAGGATCAGGTTGAGAAATCAAAACAGGATTGGCAACTTCAGCATCTTATCCTGCTCAAGGAAGAAGAGGAGCGAAGGATGGATGTGGAGGAAGATGAGATATTCTACACCAGGGAGGATGGGGAGAACCAGGTGAGCAAGAAAAAGGGCAAGAGGAGAAAGAAGGAGCGTGACATTTGCTTCCTTGATATGTCAACATCCGAGTCGTCAGGAGATGAAGAAGATCAGGTCAACAAGGACTATCTTTTTGACTCTGAAAATGATGATAAGTTGCAACTGATGCAGCCGAAACGCAAGCCAAAGCAACTTAAGCCTAAGAAGCAGGAAGGAGTGAAAAGTAGTCGTGGGCGTGGTCGCGGAAGAGGGCGTGGCAGGGGTCGCGGTGGAGGACGTGGCAGAGGAAGGCCTAAATCAATCAATGTTTCTAACTATGAAAATAATCAAGAGAATGAAAAGTTCAATGACTTTCGACCTGAAGAATCTTTCCAGAGAGATGATCTCTTATGGACAGAATATGGTGAAGAAACTGCAGGTTACTTGTCAGGTGACTCTGATAGCATCAGTTTGTACAATGATTGGCAAGATGACAGTGATGACAATTTGGAACTGTCTGATACAAATGATTATGAAGACTCCATGAATAGTACACACTTGCATGGCAGCAGTCCACCTCCCGAGTACAGACAGTCACCTTTGTGGAAGGTTGCTGAACGGTCAGAACAACTGCTTGACTCAAGTACTGACTATGGTCCTGTGGAGATTTTATCCTTTAGTAAATCTGGTCGCCCACGAAAAAGAAACACCCGACTTTGCCAGGATGAATATGAACTGTTTTCACCAGGCTCTGGTTTTTCAGACTCTACTGTTCCATTAAACCAAAAGCTAATGAAGCCAACCCAGTCTGTATACAACATTGTTGTAGAAACTCCAAAGCCTGCAATGCAGCAGTCTCAGCAGCCTATGACTAAAATTTTACCCTCTGCAGTAGCCAATAAAATGCCGAATGTGCCTGTATACAGTGTTCCTCTCCAGACAATGGTCACAAGCAATCCAAGAAATGTAATAAGTTCCAATGTCATAAGAACAAAGACTCGCCCTGCACCTAATCCCACCAGCAATAGAGGAACAGTGTTTTTGCCATTCTCATTTGTGCAAGCCAATACCCCTACACCTTATGTGCCACAACCTTCACACCATGGGACCAAACCACAATCCCGAATATCAACAGCTGTTTCTGTGGGTCCATCTGTGAACATGATTCGCTTACCTGGAGGATCTATGCGAAACATAGTACAGCAACCAGCAAGGACTCAACAAACATTTGTGATCCAAAGACCTGGAATTCCACAGCAACCTTTAAGATTTGTTTCCAACATCGCAAGCCAGGCACCAGTGTTAACAGTAAATCACTCCAGCAATCAAGGCAAACAGACAAAAACAAAGCAAGTGTCAAAGGCTGCAACCAAGATTGTAACAAAACAGCAACCACAAGCCAAAAATGCCAGATCAAACATATTTGATCTGGACTTCACTGTACCTGATACTTCCACCCCAGTACCACAAGGCAATGAAAAATCAGCTTTTTCATTGCTAGACTCCTTGCAGGAGGAACTAAAGGGTGACTTCACAATTGCTAGCGATGATGATGAAGACATGATTACTTTAAATCTTGAACCTGTGACAATGAGTGACCCAGAATCGCTTGCACCTGAAAATGAAGAAGAACGTAATGTGTTTGAGTCGTTCGAGTCACTGCTGAATTCCTGAGGCGATGTTCCTGCTATTAAATAGTATTCGTTTATTTTCTTTTTTTCAGCTCTTTGACTACTGCGCATGGCTACTAGGCAATTTTTGTACTAAATATTTTAAAGGTTTATCGCCTGTTTTCATTTTCTAAACTTAGAATTGTGTGTGATTACCAGCCTTCATTCTGCCCCTGTTGGTTGTTTGCAATAGAGTTCACTTTATGTTGACAAATGTATTGTGTGGCGCTGTTCTTGTTTTGAAAGTTGTGTTGAGGTGTGCATTTGGGATGGCAGGCAGTCTTGTAATGCAGCCCAGTTACGTGCAGGAGTTGTTTAAAACTTGAATGCATTGGCATGGCTAAATTGACTTGCATAAAAAAATGTTTAAAAATCGCTAAAGCAATCATTCAGGCTAGCACAGACAATCATGCCATCCAAAATGCATTCTCGTTTTAAACACAAGTTTCGAAGCATTGAACAGTATAAAGGCACAGTGTCTGCACAGTCAAATTGGGCATAAGAAACAAGAAACTAGTTTGTGGCTGTGTTGATCTGTCTCTGCCATACAGTACAGGATAAAGCAAGATTTCTAAACAGAGTTTTAATTTTCCCAGATGTTTGTGGATGAAATATCTGGTGAAATTATGCCGGTAAGTAAAATATGTAATACTTAAATAGAAATTAGCCAAAACTGCAAATGTTCTGTGTGATCAACACCAAGCGTCTCATGTTAATGTCTGGAACATTCCCATCTCCATACTAATTTTGTTGTTTTTCGAAGTCTATTGTGTCACCAGTAGTGTGTTAAGCTGTACCGGTTTTAGAATTCGTGTTTTCTACCATTTAATGCATTTCAAAAAATAAGCAAATTTTCTTTCTTGGATACCCTTTTGAACACTAGTTTGTATTAGGGATGGGCTGAGCATCCCTGTTTTTAATGCTCGGCTGAGCAGTTGCACAAACTGACCCGGGCATTAAATTTATAGTTAATGTCCGAAAGGGTATCCAAGAACAAAAAAAATGATGTTTTAAATACATGAAATAGTGGATAAACGTGTACTTCTGGGAGCTTGTCTGCCGCTGGTAATTGGCAAGCTACAAAACTAGCGTGTAATTGGGAATGTTTGTGATGTCACAATGTATCGAGCATTAACATGAGATGCCTGATGCTCGACCAAACATAACATTTACAGGTTTGGCCCATCCCTAGTTTGTATGTTAACAGGATATAAATATGCAAAGTTAATGTTCGGGTCAGTTTGTGCAAATACTTGCTGGGCATCAAAAATATTCAAAAGTCCCATTTTATAAGATTTCGGCACTCTCCAACAATAACCTTGAGTAGATTGACAGTTGATCAAGAATAAGCATTTTTTTTAATTAAACTCAACTTTTGAATAAGTAAAGGTCAACGCATGTTGTAACTGATTTGTTAGTATTTTGCCAAATATGTTTAATTCACACCATAAAAAGGTGTTCCTTTGTTTCAAATGACCTAAGAGTTTTTAAAATCCATTTAGATTTGGATGCCACCAACTCCACCACAAGATGAAAGTGATTTATATGTTGATTCCTGCATGTCCTTGCTCTACATCCCAGTCCCTATGTCTGAAGATCAACTTCCTACTGTTTTAATGAAGCGGGAGAAAAAGAGAGCCAAGCCAGAACTAAGTAAGCAACCTTTCGCTATTTTGTTTGTCAAGCATATTTCATATAATTGCCAAAAATGATGAAAACAGTGGTTAAACATACTAGTGTTAAAAATGATAAAACAGTGGGTAAACNAAAAATCGCTAAAGCAATCATTCAGGCTAGCACAGACAATCATGCCATCCAAAATGCATTCTCGTTTTAAACACAAGTTTCGAAGCATTGAACAGTATAAAGGCACAGTGTCTGCACAGTCAAATTGGGCATAAGAAACAAGAAACTAGTTTGTGGCTGTGTTGATCTGTCTCTGCCATACAGTACAGGATAAAGCAAGATTTCTAAACAGAGTTTTAATTTTCCCAGATGTTTGTGGATGAAATATCTGGTGAAATTATGCCGGTAAGTAAAATATGTAATACTTAAATAGAAATTAGCCAAAACTGCAAATGTTCTGTGTGATCAACACCAAGCGTCTCATGTTAATGTCTGGAACATTCCCATCTCCATACTAATTTTGTTGTTTTTCGAAGTCTATTGTGTCACCAGTAGTGTGTTAAGCTGTACCGGTTTTAGAATTCGTGTTTTCTACCATTTAATGCATTTCAAAAAATAAGCAAATTTTCTTTCTTGGATACCCTTTTGAACACTAGTTTGTATTAGGGATGGGCTGAGCATCCCTGTTTTTAATGCTCGGCTGAGCAGTTGCACAAACTGACCCGGGCATTAAATTTATAGTTAATGTCCGAAAGGGTATCCAAGAACAAAAAAAATGATGTTTTAAATACATGAAATAGTGGATAAACGTGTACTTCTGGGAGCTTGTCTGCCGCTGGTAATTGGCAAGCTACAAAACTAGCGTGTAATTGGGAATGTTTGTGATGTCACAATGTATCGAGCATTAACATGAGATGCCTGATGCTCGACCAAACATAACATTTACAGGTTTGGCCCATCCCTAGTTTGTATGTTAACAGGATATAAATATGCAAAGTTAATGTTCGGGTCAGTTTGTGCAAATACTTGCTGGGCATCAAAAATATTCAAAAGTCCCATTTTATAAGATTTCGGCACTCTCCAACAATAACCTCGAGTAGATTGACAGTTGATCAAGAATAAGCATTTTTTTTAATTAAACTCAACTTTTGAATAAGTAAAGGTCAACGCATGTTGTAACTGATTTGTTAGTATTTTGCCAAATATGTTTAATTCACACCATAAAAAGGTGTTCCTTTGTTTCAAATGACCTAAGAGTTTTTAAAATCCATTTAGATTTGGATGCCACCAACTCCACCACAAGATGAAAGTGATTTATATGTTGATTCCTGCATGTCCTTGCTCTACATCCCAGTCCCTATGTCTGAAGATCAACTTCCTACTGTTTTAATGAAGCGGGAGAAAAAGAGAGCCAAGCCTGAACTAAGTAAGCAACCTTTCGCTATTTTGCTTGTCAAGCATATTTCATATAATTGCCAAAAATGATGAAAACAGTGGTTAAACATACTAGTGTTAAAAATGATAAAACAGTGGGTAAACGTGAAAGTGTAAACATATAAGTGCCAAAATAGATAAGCGCACTGGTAATTAATTGTCGTTGGTAGAAGTTGTGCAAAAAAAATGACTTGCATTTCGCCATGCATTTTTTTAACCTTTGGCGTACTGAGTGTTTTGTTGTTGTTTTCGGACACAAATATTGAACTAAGTGGTTTATGTTTCTTTGTTCAAGGTCCTAGAAGGAAACTATCTCGAGTTGATGTCAACATTCCAAAGTCACTTTTCAATCATCCTTTGCAAGTTACAAAGAAAAAAGAACTAAAACAGCAGAGAATAAAACTTCCTGGAAAAGCAATTAAACCAGGTCAGATTCCTGGGACACCAACAAAACATGGACTTGCACAAGGTATAAAATAAGAACTCTTTTTATTTGGGTGATGATGGTCCATCTTTTGGTAAATATGTACTGTTTTTTTTTAACATTGCAGGCATGATATCAGCTCTCAGTACATCACCTAAAGAGAACAGCAGTGAAGGTGGTGTGACAAAACCTCAGCTTGATACCATCGCTAATCCTGATTGGATAGTAAATGAGGACTGGGCATTGCTTCAGGTAAAAGTTAAACATTGGTTTTTGTAATAGCTTGGCAGAAATTGGCTCCAAGCATTACCTATGAGAGTCGGTGCTTGGTAAAAATATGTTGAATATATTGATATCAACAAATCCTGAAAAGGTCACAACATAAAAATCAAACACTATGTTTGCAATTTTAAATTTTGAGTAATAATAACCATGACATATAATCTGCTGCTGCATAACACCACATGTAAACAATATTTTTTTGCAGTCTGTACAACATGTTCTTGATATGCCACTTTCATTAATCACAATGATGCCAGCACATACACCAAACTGGCATTTGGTTGCTGATATGGTAAACGCTGTGGGAAGTGTTTTCCGATCACCCAAGCAGTGCAAACTAAGATTTGAAAGTGTGATTGTCCAACGTGAGGAAGGAAAGTCTTCAATTTCAATTACCCCTGAACCTAGCACTCCTAAGAAAAAGCTCAAAGGTAAAAGCGTGTTCTGTTATCGAACAAGAAAACAAAAATAATAAAGAGGCTATTATTCATTGTTTGTGACTGAAGTAAGGAAAAGGTAGTTGGCAGAGCTTTTTCGTATAATTTAACGTATGTGATCAAATTTGTTTTTTTTGCTTATAACTGGTCATACTACAGCACAGATACTTGTGTGGTAATAAGGAAAGTATGAAGTGTTATACATTTATTTTCAGGTTTCAAGCCACCAACCAAATCTAAGCTCTTGAAATCTCAGAAAACCAACATTTTGTTTAACAGTGACAAAAATGTCCAGTTTACAAACCTATACACAAGCAGGTACAACATAGACTTCAGTGTATAAAAACTTCAGTGTTTTTGTTCACTAACCTGCTGTGTTTTAGGTTTGATGCTTGCAAGACAATCTGCAACAAACGTAACCCTCCTTCGAAGAATTCGACTGGAACTGGACAATTTCAAAGAAACCCCAAACATACAAACATTTTACATGACTGTGGAATCACTTATGACAAGCCATTGCACCCTATGCAGGTGAATTGATTGTCTCCACTATTTTGAAGTAAAACCAAGTTTAATGGTTAACACCATTTACTTGTTTTATCGGGGCAGCCAATTGGTCAGTTTTACTTCTAGGTTGGTATTAAAATTCGAAATGACTTCCTTGCACAATACACATTTGTAAATATTCACTACAAAAAAATATAGAAAAGTACAAAAACTTATACATTTTGGCAAGAAGCTGTTTTTAAATTATGATGATGACCACTGTCAAAACATTGAAATGTTACATCTGGACTTTCACAGGTGGCAGAGGCGAGGGCTAAGCGAATTGCTAACCAGAAGAAGACAACTGGTCAGCCTGGGACATCACAATCCAACCCTGTTACCATGACAGCAGCCATGCAAACACCAACTGTCAACATGCCGCAACAAGTTGGTAGCACTTTGGTCATTGCTAATGGAAATCAACTGGTTGGAAAAACATCCCTACAAGGTAAAGACCAAAAGAAACAAAAAAAAATAATGTTTTTTTTCTTTTTTGTTGCCCAAGTGTTTTATGTCCAAATTACAGTTACATATTTTGCTTTTACTATTTTAAACATAATTTCCTCATCTGTAATTCATGTTTATAAATCAGTTTCTACATTGCCTTGTTATTGACTAAATTTGGTAAATTTCGTTTTTTAATTGTTAAGGTGCTGGAAGCAACATAGTGGTAAATTCTGCCTTCACTCGCCGAGTCAATCCACAAGGACAAGGCACTTTGTCCATTCCAGCATCGGCTGCTAAGATACAAATGTCCAAGGTATGTTCTCTTTTTATTCAGGAACAGTTTATATTTTGTTTACACTTTATCACATACATAATGTACTCAGGCCACATCAGCATCCCTGACGCTGCGTACCATTTCTGGAACAGCATCTCAATTACAACTCCAGCAACAAGGCAATAGTGTGTCAGGTCCATCTATGTCTATTACCCTGGCCAGTGGAGCTCACACGCCTATGGTTACCATAACAACGGCTGTTGCAGGGTCTAGTATCTCATCAACTAGATCGACCGTTACCTACCCTCCAAGAAGTATGTTAACAATATAAAATCTCGTTTAAAGTAGCCATTGTGGCAAAGTTTCATTGGTTAGCATGGGGATTTTTTCTGAGTTTGAGGGTGAAGTGCCTTGTGTTGTCGATTTAGCAGGTAGCACTCAAGTGCAGAAACTGACTTCAATGCAACAGATACACCAAGTACAAAAGCAGCAGGTTCTTCAAACCACACCAGCCAAACAGCAACAGCAGGTAGCTTATTGTTTGTGTGCTGTAACTTTCATACCAATAAAATTCTGAAAAAATGTTTCAGTCGGTTCAACAACTGCGTGTTACACAACAGCAACAACAACAGCAGCCTCAGCAGCAGGACATTACTGGCACCATTGTTTCTGGTGGAAAGAAAGTCCAGGTATGGGATATTGATCTGTATCATGCCACACTTTTTGGCAACCAAGTCTAAAAAAGGATGGCTGTGTTGTTTCTTGGGAAGGGTGTCTTAAAAACACATCTATGACACAGACTATGTGTTTTTTGTTTCCAAATCACCATGAGCAAACACACTGTTTTTTAGGTTGCCAAGATGGCAAGAGCTTTCACACAACAGGAGCTTGAAATGATTATGAAGCGACCAATAAAAACTGTCCAGCAACGCCCTCAGGTAACAAAATAAAGTGCTATGAACTACACATTTTTCATGCTGGGTATTTTACATAGCTTCAAAAGTGATATAAACGGTGCTAATTTAACGTTTTCACTTGTAGGTCCAAATTGCACCAATGCAGGCACAAGTTCAAGCCCAGCGAGTGAGGACACTTGCAGCCCAACAAGCAAATGAACAAATCACAACAAGCAAACCACTTCCCATCACTGTTCCTGTCACCAATCTGGCAGCAGGTAAAGTTTCACATGTCTAATATTTTTTGACAACCACTTTCAACAAAATGTTTGATAATTACTTTTTTGGTATACCTATTTTTTGCATACCCTCAAGGGTACACATATTGCTTATGCCCTTTTCCTCACTTTTTTGCTTAACATGTCCTTTTTGGTTCAAATTTGCACATGTGACAGATAGATACTAAAGTTATTCAAAGGTTATTATGGGTCCCCTTCTATGAAGGGGACACATATTGTTTTTGTCCGTATTTTTTTTCTTTTTTCTGTCTAACGCTGGTTTGTTAAACGCCTTTGGTCAAGAAAGAGTGCTTCAAATTTAATAAAATTTACACAAATGTAATTATTAATCCAAATTTGATCCTCCTGAAGTTTGACCCCAAATGACCCAGCGGTTCACCTGCGGGCCCCCAAAACGTATTTTTTTGAAAACGGCTGTACTGACTAAAGTACAGCCTCTCTGAGTGATATGCTGTGTTGTTTGGTGCNTGTCCGTATTTTTTTTCTTTTTTCTGTCTAACGCTGGTTTGTTAAACGCCTTTGGTCAAGAAAGAGTGCTTCAAATTTAATAAAATTTACACAAATGTAAAATCCAAATTTGATCCTCCTGAAGTTTGACCCCAAATGACCCAGCGGTTCACCTGCGGGCCCCCAAAACGTATTTTTTTGAAAACGGCTGTACTGACTAAAGTACAGCCTCTCTGAGTGATATGCTGTGTTGTTTGGTGCAATATAAGATATTTCAA
>QLIY01003529.1:0-11779 GCA_003260075.1 Phallusia mammillata | reverse complement strand
GCTGACTTGAATTTGCAGACGTTAGATAAAGTAATGAAAGTGACTAAACAAAATTTGTTTGTCATTAATAGATGGTAATGCTAACTTTATATCTCTGACGAAAAAGGAGTAATGTTGCCTTTGCAAGGTAAGCTTGATTTGCATTAAAGTTGTCTTATCGCAATTAACCGTATATTAAAAGTCTACGTTTTTATCTGTGTAGAACGTTTTCTGGTGATATCAAACTGTTTTTATCTTTGATACCCTGGTCCAAAACTCTGGTAAGCTTTATTTCTGCCGGCATAAACTTAATTTCTGTTTCCCATTTTTTGAGTGAATGTTCTCTTTGCAGAAAACCGTGTCTACCGTGAACGTGACCTGATTACCGTGTCATATTGAACCGTGTTGACGTGTAAAATAAATTCACGCGTTTCCAGAAATTGGACTTCTCTAGTGTGACGCCAGCGCAGTACCAGGCGCGCAAATTCCTGACGTTACACTTTAGACGTAAATATTTTTGCCCTTGAGACTATGGGCACAGGCAGAAAACCTTGTAAGAGGGGGCAACATACAGACAACTTTTGCAGAGATCTTCAGCAAAACATTGTGTCATCGCAACCCCGTGCACCTGCACAAGTTCCAAGCTACAATCAACAACAGCATCAGCAGAATGTTCACGCAACAGTGCAGAAAAAAAAGCCTCTTCAAAGGCGGTTTTCTAGTGAACTAAATTTGCTGAGGGGAATTAGATTTGAATATCGACTAAAAGGGTGCACAGGACCAAAAAAGGTTGGGAACCACTGATGTAAGGTAACGTCACCATATTAAGCAACACATGTGGAATAGTACCTTCAGAACTACACGAAGTTGAATTACAATCTTCAAATTCTGTGTTGTCTCCCCTACACATTAACATCCCATGAGGTGAACCGGGACATCTTCGGATGCGTTTCCGGGTCCCGGGGCCACAAAAGGAGCTACAAGTTCCCCATGATCCCCATTCACCCCATTCGTTCCAATTGTTCTCAGATGCAGATCTGTCAGGATCCATTGGTTGATTCAGTTCTTCAGGTGCCGGAGGGTTTTCGAATACAGCTGTTAAAGTTGTCGCCTGATTAAAACTGATATGGAGGTAATTTGGAATCATAGAAGTACAAAAATATGACTTTCATTAATGACCCACACGTAAAATAAACATTTGTCAAATAAACCATATTTTAAATCTTTAAAACTTTGATTCCATTAATTAAACGGTTAGAGTACTGAAATAAGGCTTTACGAACTTAACCCGTATCCCAATATCCGCAAAAGCTACAATAATAAACACATGTATTTTTCATATTAGATTAAAATCGAAAAAACATTTGACGGGTAATTTGAATGTTTCTAATGTTTGATTGCATTACCACCACGCAGCAAAATAAATAGAAATTTTTTAAAACAGATTAAAAATATTAGGCAGTTTCACGTCATCCACCGATTTTTATGTGTTGACATATAATTTTTTTATGTGTAGATATATATAAAGTAGTAAAAAACCTGCTGACAGTAAGTTTGCATTGGACCTACAATCAAAACACACAGAAAAATGGTAAAAACGCACAATCTGTGGGGGAAAACGCGGATGAGGACGTAAGACGGAAACGTTGTAAAGACAATGGCAGAAACACTGCTAAAAATCACAGCGAAAATTGCGTACAGGAATGTAAAGAATCATGAGTTACTATAAGAAAAATTTTTGAATATTGATTTCGGCTTTTATCTTGCTTGCTCACTTGCTTTCATATATGTCCAGCAGATGGATTTGTTGCTGCTCCAAAACCTGCACCCGAAAACATTTACCGATAGGGCAGGAACTTGGCCGAATGGTCCGGCGCGCCTGACCCATATACAGTCATAAAAAAAACCTAATCGGGATTCGTCCCCGGGAGTGTCCTGGGTTCGAACGTTTACCGATAGGGTTACGGGAATTGGCGCTATGCTCCATGGCATAAATGGAACGTAGCACTCGGTTTGGGCGGTTGTAATGTAGTTGTGGGTTATTTCCAACTCATGAATAACAAACACGCTCTTGATACCACTAAAAGTCATTTCGAAATTGCCGTAGCTAAAACAGAGATAAATCAGGTCTTCGATAAACCTCGTGAATCGTTCCGTTTTTTTTTTTTTTATAAAACACGCTGCCTAAATCGTGATACAGTAATGGCCAATATTGGCGAGCGAGACAGAATGGTTGCCCCAGATACGATCCCCTTTCGCTGAGTGTATAAATATCTGCGTGTTCAAAAATGACATTTTCCAGGCATAGTTTTAAGCTGCAGGTTTTGTAGCAGCCACTAAACCATCTACTGCACATATATGAAAGCAAGTGAGAAAGCAAGATAGGGACTGAAATCAATATTCATTTTTTTACCTTTTTTATTTCTGTACGTAATTTGAGGTGTCATTTTTACCAGTGTTTCTGTCCATGTTTTTACAACGTTTCCGTCTTGCGGCCTTTTTTTCGTTTTTTGTCTCTCGCCGCATATCGTGCGTTTTCTACGGTTTCGCTGTGCGTTTTGACTGTGTTAACAGTAGGTCCAATGCAAACTTACTGTAAGCAGGGTTTTTTACTACTGTTGTTCTTGCTTTACGGTTTAACTTGCGTACGATTCTTTAACTCTGTTTGCTTTTATGCACTGATGATGTCTTTTACTTAGATGATATATATGTATCTAAACAAAACAAAAACGGTGGATGATTTCAGGCTTGTTAAAGTTTGCGGTCTGTTATTATATGGTAGGCCTATCTCTCGTACTGAGTATCTGGTGACTCGTGATTTATAATATGCTACACACAGTTAACATTTTTAAAATGTTGTCTTTCACGTTGAAGGCCTCCGTGGTTTAGCCGTTTGGGCTAAACACGACGGCATTGGAATTATAATAGAAAAAAATAGAATTTAGGTGAGCCCTCATCCAAAACAGATTGTAAAGCTTAAAATAGGTACAGTTACAAATTAGTGTTCATTGGTATAGCCGTATTTACCAATCGTTGAATCAATCCAATTCTGAACTTTGGAAACATCGGTATAAAATCCTGGAAAGCGGAAACCAGTATTTCTGTCGACTTTACCGCATCTGTATCCAAAACTCACGATTCCAACTTGAATCCAACACGATTCACCAGTGTATTCATTTATGAACTGCGAAATACATAGTTGTATATTTTCGTTCGTACGTAAACTTTTAGTACCGAAAGTCGTGGCCTTAACCCGAAAAGAATAGGACACTTGCAGATATTACATACTAGTAAAACGTGCTTTAGCCTATCGTTTTTCCCACATTATTTGCAAAAAGTCTCTTGACACAACTTTTTCTTCTGGTTGGGACCTTTGCTTTTTTGAGAAAATGGGACGTGCTATAAAAAACGATCTACCGAATTAACAATTTTAACGACAATTTAGTTTTCAAGTAATTTTTGGCGGTGCGGTATAAAATTAAAATCGAGTCAAGTATTGCCAACCGTGCATTGTTAAATTATTGCGCGTAAACTAACCTTGGATTAGGCTTAGGCCATAACATTACTTTGCAAACGGACGTTAAACACGACTTTGGTGCTACATGTAACACAACTTGCATTCTTTTATGTTGGCGTAAAAAATATTGACGTAGTTTGATATCTTTTGATTACAATTTAATAGGATGCACTAATACAGAAAGGTTTGGTCTTTAGTTGATAGTGATGATTGACTCAAAAGTGCAAATATTATCCTGCAAAATTTAACAAAAAATGCGGCATTTTGTTCATCATTTTCAGTAGAGATGATATATATGTAGATTGACTGACTAAGAGCAATCACAAAATAACTTATGTTTAATAATTTTGTAAATTCACATTTAATGATGGCTCTGGGCCAAAACTTTCAAAAATTCAAATATTTGATTTCAAAGAATAAAAATAGTACATATATTTAAACATTCAAAAAACCTTTATTTGATATCTCCCTTAGATTAAGGCAATAGCCTTACATGACTAACCTGAATTTAAACTTACTGCAAGTGGCGTAAGATATCGTTTTCTTTTGGAATTAGCTTTCAACAATGTTTACGAAGTATCGTGATGCCATTATTTAAATAATTTGGGGCTTCTAATTGATTTTGACTGGATGAATAGTGAGACGTGGAGCATTCCCTTTATGTAACACACCTCTCCCATCAGAGGTCCACCGCTGTCACCCGTACAAGCATCCGATACTTGATCTGTGTCGGATCGAGCACAAAGCATACGGTCTGTATACCTTACATCCAGTAAAGTTTCATTTGCTATTTTGTTGACAGCAATTTTACATCTAAAGATAAAAGTATGACATGATTTGGTGACAGATAAAATAGCAATTTGCCTTACATTGGGTCAGGTTGAAATTGTTGAGTTGCTTGTTGAAGTTTGTATGGTATTTTTCTGCGTTTAAACTTCTTAGTACCGAAACCTGTAACGAACATCGGTGCTATCGCTCCAGTGTCTGCCAGCCACTTTCCTATCAGCAAAAAATCTTCTCTGGCGTTGTTGGGTTATTTTTATCCTAATTGTCTTGCATCGATTTTTCTTAGCTTCACAGTTCAATAAAATTTGACAAACATAAGACGTTAATAATTGTATTTCAGTTAACGCGTATTTCGTTAAATTTCTACATGTAGCCCATCACAATTAGGAAGTTATTGCAATTTACTACACATTAAAGCTTAGCTAACAGGATGCCTCACTGGAAGTTACCTTTCTTAATACACTTGGCATCCTCGGAGTCATTTTCGACTATTAATCTGCTTCCATTTCGAAACGTATACTTGTATTTCGGAATACATGAATTACTGCAGGGAAGACATATAGGGTTCACATGGGCTGAGAGTGGAATTGTTCCGTTAAACTCAGGTGCGCTGTCGGTCCAAATCCATTCTCCATTTACTTTGATGGTACGAAGTGCTACTCCAACACGAATCTGAAAAAAATAATTACAGACCTATTGCCAAATAAAACTTCTCTTGAGGCGAACGTTCGCTGTTCGCGATGTCCAAAATAGAACGACTAAGCACAGCACGACACACAAGAGAAAAAGAGAACGCAAAAAGGCACAATTACACGCTTTGATAATAGAGTCGCAATACTCTTATCCGTTTATTCCTGGAAACCAGGATCCGGTTGTTAACTCACACGCCCTGAAATCCTTTGGAGGTCCTGTATTGACTCGCCACAAACTGGTTTAGATTTGCTTAGCTGTGTTATAGCTTACCCTCTGCGTACCCTGAACGCTTTGATATGATTTTTTGTGGTAAATTACAAACAAACTTTAAATCTTACCAGTGCCACATCGTAGTCAAAATTGGATCTTTTATAGCTATCAGATCGATCGAATCTGTCATGTACAACAATATTTTTCGGTTGAAACACAACTACATTTGGATCAATTTTACTTCTTCTTTTGCGGGGTCTTCTAGAAATTCCTTCCAAAATAAGTTTAAAAGTTTGCTGTTGTCAAGTAATATAGAATGTAAATCCCTAGAATATTTATATTTTTGGATTACCTACGGCCACTACCAAGCGGCTTGTCAAATTCTGTATGTTGGAGTATCGATCAAATATATGTGCTGCCGTCAGAACCCAATGTTGATTAATTAGACTTCCACCGGCAAAACTACTCGCAAAGCTCTAACCCCCCCCCCCAAGTCGTTTTCTGTCAGGCTGTTTGTTTAAGGTGAAAAATGTTTGGGTCTAATAAAACTGTACCGTTGCTTACGTTATAAACTTTTCCATTGTTGAGCATAATTAAAGCTTGCCACGGCCAAGGCATGTCTGCTGGATAGGATCCTATTATACCTAATGTGTCTGGTTTCGAACACTTTGCCATTCCTTCCCAAACAGCGTTTTCGCTGCAAAATGCCCACCAGCTTCCAAGGTTGTCATAATCTGGGTCACAGCTAAACTCAGCACGAGATAAGTAGGTGAAATCCATTCCCCGAAAGTGGACAGAACCATGATAAGGTGCCACAGGTTTTTTGCATCGTAAAACTGTCAATATATCGAAGTTTGTCGTTACAAACCAATTGGCTTTGAACGGAAGAGAATTGAAAGATAAGATAAAGATAATATCGATCGTTCTACACGACGATCGTTCTATTTTCCTTTGATTACCTTTTGGTATCAATTGATTAAACGGATGACAAAACTTACTTAAACACCGTGCTGCTGTCCCCGACCATTTCTTGTCACTACGACATGTACGGACAGCGTTTCCCGTTAACACCCAGCCTGGATGGCAACGATATTCAGCCTGAGATCCGTATCTCATGTTTCGGGAACTATAAATGACTCTTCCAAAAGTAATTACTGATAATCTGGCACACACCGCATCTGCAACAGTAAGTTTGGGGTTTTTATGAAGATCAGCACAGGTTTGATCATGTTGTAGAAAAACTCTGTAAACATATTTACAAACATAGTCTTTGAAGGTCATTAAATTGGAGTCAGAGAACAAAAAAATTATAAAATTTAAAATTTCAAAAAAATTACAAAATCAACTGTACCATTTACAAATATATATGTATGTTAAGTTTCTTGCAAGCTAATATTTTTATTTTGTTCTGGTTACATATGTTTTACTGAGATGCGTAAATAGATCATAAAAGCATCACGACCGAATAATATTTAAACTAAACAATATTTACGATAACAGCACAATCTCAATTCACAAAATGGTCAGCAATCTTAAAGCAGATTCTGTCATCCAACGACAACTTTAGAATTGAAACCGTACACACACTTTTTACTCAAATATATATTCTATTCATTTGCTACATTTTTGTACTGCCAGGGTTGGCAAAGTTCGACCTGGCTAACTTACTGTTGTGAAACGAAAGTGGACCAAAACAGTAAGCAAAAGTGAAAGACTGACTTTATAACAGTTGAACTTTTTCTGCTCTTTTAAAGAGGTAACTTATCGGTCCATGTTTTGAAATCGAATGCCATGAACTTACTTGGGTCAAAACACGACATGCCGCAAACATCGTCACATCGGCACCGCTCAAGACCTCTGCAATCTGAATTGCTTGAACACGGTTTTCGACACCTTCTGCCCAACTCGACGCGATTTAAGTCTCTGTAGGGGCAAATTGTTTGTGAAGAAACTGTAAAAAATAGTACATCAATTTGTTTGCTTTAATACACTGAAAATGCGGAGAATGTCTTCAATTTTTTGTCTGGGTTATTTTTATCAACTTGTGGTAACAATCCCAAAATCATTAAATTCGTGCCTGTTATAACATACTAAAAAGACAGTGTTAAAAGCACATATACTGTACATCTTCTAAGAGTTAATAATGATGGGTCAAAAAGTCAACCTTTAATCACACATCACGCCACGTTTCAGTACAAACTTCATTAGTTTGGTAGAAAAAATATATTTTTACTCACCAGGCCAAAAACATGAGACGGAAAGACAGATTAGTGACAAAAAAGACATACACAAGGTTTTCATACCAATCCTCTAGTTTTCATGCAAAATACACATTTGTCAAAAATGCAGTACAAAAAGGCTGCGACATTTATGTTGTAACCTAGCTAAATCAGACTCAAGTACCTTATAGTGTTCTGAAATAATGTCCCTTCTGCAAGCGACCCACAACTGTACCAAACATTGTATGGTGTCAACACACAGCAGTTACGTGCAAATTGCTGGACAGGAAGTTGTTGCAACTATTTTTGAACCGATGAAAGTTCACGTTTCATTCGACAAACTTTTGATGTGGTTTCTTTCAACTCAAGGCTCCTTTACTTGTTTCCGATTTCTGCAAAGTAGAAGCCTGTGCACAGTACGGTTTCCAAGATGCAGCTGTGTGGTTTAAAATACAAAACCGACAAAAGCCAATCATACCTTTGGTTTAGTTAACTGGGATAAACAATGTGACACACGTTGGATCTATCAGAGTGATATAATACACATGTACGAGTGTTTAGTGTATACAGCAACGCAATAGTACAACTTTTGCGCACTGACTGCATATTATGTAAAAACAATATTAGCGATTTGCTTACCGAAAAAAATCTTCTTGCAGCATTTTACAATTCAATTCATTTTTTTCTTTTCAACATGATTTCATCAAAATCCGTATTTTACATGAAAGCACCAAAATCTGTGTTTCTGCTATGAAAAGCAACTTTACTACACAGGGTAAACATTTTTGCAATGCAGCCACATGAATTGCGTTTGTTTTTCATTGTTTTGTTTCCAAAACTGCAACAGAAACCTTTCCACAAACTTTTCAATCCAACTGTTGACACTAAAATGCTGCGAACACACTCGGAAAAACGAACTTCCATTTGGTGCGCGGGTCTTGCACGATAATAAAAATCAACGTAGGTTGCCAATAGCACAAAGCGCCTATCGGGCACAGAAACAAGATGCTTTGATCACTTGACGCAGGTGCTGTGATGTTATGCAGCCTCTTTTTCAACTGTTTTTTCGTTTTTGAATAGATCAGGTGTGTTAAAGTCGATTGGCGTTTCATCAACAAAAAATACTAAAATGTTCATTGAGTTAGTTGCGTAATGCATTTGCGCTTGCTGTGCGGTACATTTTTGATGTCGACCAAACAGGGAGAACATGGAATCATGATTTGTTCACAGCATCACGTTGACTTTTTAAATGAAGTGCTTTCAATTGTGTCGATTGCGCAGGGGTATCAAGAAATGATCGCTGACTGCGCAAATGCAGTTTTAGCTTCAGGAAAACGCTTCATAATCTATAGCCCTGATCTATGAATAAGGTTCTTGATCTAAACATTTGTTTATTATCAATTGTAAGTTTTTGTACTATGTCACGTGTGTGGCTTCTTCTTTATTTTTGATGTCAAAAACATTTTATTTCTAAACATTGTAAATATAGACTTAGATTAAAATGTGGCGTGCAAATTGTTTCAATGGATTTGGCTTTGTATTATCGTGCAGCAAAATGACTGAAAAGATTTCAAAAGAAAAACCTCCACAGCTTCGTCCATTTAAATAGGAGATTAGTTATTGTTTATTTAAAAAAAAAATGATCGTCACATAAGTACTGCAAGCATTTATTGTCCACTGGGATAACAGCTTTTGGCTAAATTTGTCGTGCAGTTTTTTTACACTTTTCTTACACACGTAGTTGGAATATTTTTATATTTACACAAATGATAAAACCAGTGTTTCATACCGGAACGGAACGGAACGTTATACCGGAACGAAATAAATAATTTTTGGCTCAAATACCGGAACGAAATACCGAAATAAAAAATATTCAAAATACCGGAACGGAACGAAATACCGTTATTTTTTATTTCGGTATTTCGTTCTGGACATTTGACATGAAACAATTGCTGAAAATATCGCGCCGTTAAGCTATAATAAAAGTTGAAGCTCCTACAATTTACATCCGTTTGATCATCATCGACAAATGTTATGTGACGTAACAACTACCCACAATAATTCTTGTGTGTTTCAACTTTCTTTCTTTTTTCGCTTAATAGTTGTAAAACCCACAAAGAAATGTTCTTTTGTTAAGACCGAAATACCGAAAAATACCGTTATAAATTTATTCCGGTCAGACCTGAACGAAATGAAAATATCGGTCCAGAACGAAATAACGAAATAAATAATTTGCTCAGAACGAATAACGTTATTTGGTTTCGTTCCGTTCCGGTATGAAACACTGGATAAAACATACAGGTGATAAATCAGATAATTATTGATGTCAGCAGTATCGTAATGTTTTACTAATAGCAATACTTCCAAAATACAACATTTGATGGGTCCAATATGACTACAGTTCGTATTAAATCATTTCTTTTTAATTGTTGCTTGGAAAACACTGTTTATTTGGGTGGTAGGGCTGGCTGCGATGAATTGCTTGGTGCTGACATTGCCGAAACAGCAGGTTGGTCAGTTCTTTCTGAATAAAGAAAACGAATAAAATGTGTGTTTGCATTGAAGAAAACCAGGTAAATAACAATAAACCACTCATAATTTAAGAAGCAAAATTTGTAATAATTTTAATATTTTGAATTTTGCCAACGAGTCTCTTAAAAAAAAACTAAAGTAGGGTTACGTTTGTACTATTTCCCGCGTCAGCAATGACACAGTTTTGTAAGCGATTTTTTGGATTGCAACCTATTTTACAGATTTTACTGTTCATGAATCATTGAAAAGTTAACTTTAATTTTGTTTTCGTTTGAAACGCTGGGTTATTACTCTTTGGCTAAATAAAAAGATATCTGTATTAATTAAGTCGTTTGCTACGACAATATAGACCGACGTTGTCCCATAAAATGTATCTGGTAAAAAAGTCCTAAACACACAAGTTTGACATCAATAAAAAACAACTAAGAAAACTTAAAGAATAAATTGAAATTCGGTCCAGCCCTTTGAGATTTTGCTGATCATTATTTTTGCCATGTATATGGAAAATGATGTCCAACCCTCGCTTAGACTGACTGATTTGGCAACGTAGTATGAACATTTTATGTAGTAAGTTAGCTTATACACATTAATGTTTATTGGAACGACATTTAAGTAATTTGAACACCACGCCAACAAAGGGATCCTACTTGTCACATGGCGTTAATTCAGTCAATGGCTCATTGCTGGATAAAAAGATAACACAACTTGTTCGATATGCTGTAAAATGATACTAGCGCTATTTTTCAGAACCGTAATCATTTAAAACAAAGTTACAAACTAAGATAGCAATTAACGAACTATTTACAAGCGAATACAAAGCGCACTTTCAAATAAAAATTATTTCAACTGTGGCGTCTTTTCTATTGGTGGTCTCTTTTTCTTTCGAACCCACGCTTTTTCTAAATCGTCTTGGTCAGTTTTGAGATCAACTCAGTGGGTAACGCCAACATTCACTCCAAGTCATGTTTACTCATAATACGTCAAGGCTACTTTATATGAGCTCCCGTACTAAACGATTTACAATACAATGTAACTGCAGCGCGTTCAACAATGCTCCACCAAATCTGCCCTCCACTTTTTTGTGTTTCATAACGTCCTAACGTTGTTTAGCAGTCCCGGCTTAATGATTGTTTGTAACTTAGTATAATTGTGCCTCTGTAACCAAGTGAAATAAACTTATCTCGAGTCGCACCCGTGTTTTTAAAAAAACTGTTTCATTGGACTGGTTTAAAACTTGTCAGGTCGTGGCTTTTTTAAATCGAACCCTGAAATTGTATTACGAATGTTTTTAATCACACTTACCGCGACAAGTTATACTTTCGATGGGGTTATTCCAATTTCCTCCTTGCATGCAAAATGTTTCGTTCTCACCAAAGATTTCTGTGTTTGGGTCAGTACATTGCAACAACAATAGATTAACAAAAGTATATGTATCAAAATTTTTTAAAAAGGAGTGTTGTAATTTTTTATGCATTGATTCTCGGCATCATATTTGATTTCTTTATTGTAATCAATGATTTCTTGTGCAGTTTTGAAATGTAGTAAAAAGTTTTTCAATGTGCGCCAAGAATGCTTGAAAATGCCGTAAGCCTGTCCAATTTTCCCTTTGGTGATTTTTATTTATAAATACTGGTGATACTTTTGTAGAAGAATGCATTAACCTTAACTAGGAAAGCCACGGGTTTTACCTGGAAAACGAACGTTCCATTACCGGGTTAGGAGTGTTGTTAACAACACTTCAAGCATGTCTAGGTATAGAAGTACTGTTACATCGAGCGCTTTGGTAAATGTTTCTTTTCGGCTATTTGTTTCGTTATTAAAAAAAAAATTCAGAGGGGTGGGG
>QLIY01003525.1:0-11791 GCA_003260075.1 Phallusia mammillata | reverse complement strand
CCAATGCTGGCTTGCCTGATACAAACAGAGTGGAGGTGTTGGTTAACACCACTCCATCGACAAACTTCCATGTTCCTTCTTTCTCAATGTCAGTTATCCCAACGAAAAGATCGCTAATTCCCTCAGCATTCAGTTTGTTTATCAAAGTTCTGAAAAAAATGTGGTATGTTATTTGCCAACTAAAATATGTCACAACTGTGATGTTAATATTCCATAACCATATCTGCTGTTGTTGTACTTACAGGCGAAATGTGGTATTTCTCAAATTCTTGGCGATCAAATCGCCTCCCATGGCCTGACAATTACTTCTTGCTGCAGTCCAGTTCATTGATTTGTTAACAATCAGATAATCACGAAGCACTGTAAACACATCACAGATGGAACGTTTCTGTGTTGAGATGTTGAATACGGTACTAACATAAACTAACATTCAAGCAACATTCTTTTTCAGTAGTATAAAGCATTTTCACACACACAAGAGAATTGTTTTGTTTTTGCAGGCACAATTTAACTCTCTGTGATGGGTTTAAATTCGGGAAAAATCAAGTTTACAATATTTTGCGATTTGAGTTGATATAAGTCATTGTTTGTCATTACCATACATTTGTGCCACACANCTAACATTCAAGCAACATTCTTTTTCAGTAGTATAAAGCATTTTCACACACACAAGAGAATTGTTTTGTTTTTGCAGGCACAATTTAACTCTCTGTGATGGGTTTAAATTCGGGAAAAATCAAGTTTACAATATTTTGCGATTTGAGTTGATATAAGTCATTGTTTGTCATTACCATACATTTGTGCCACACACCAACCTGTTTCACAATTTCTTCCAGTATACCAAACGTTGCAAGTGCAGCGAAATCCATCTTCGGTGTCTGTACAGGTTCCGTTGTGTTCACAAGGTCCAGGATTTTGCATACAGAAGGTGATCACTGTTAAAATATACCCATTTATACGATAAATAGCAATTAAGCAAAGCCAAATTAGTTGAGGGGCTTAAGGCGATATGGCAAACCCCCCCCCCTTTCAAATTAAATATACTTATAATCCAACAGTTTTTTTACCGCAGTGCGTTCCATCTCCTGTGTAGTCTGCGTCGCAGGAGCATTGGAAACCATCAAAAGTGTTGATACAAGTTGCATGTTGATGACAATTGTGGGTTCCACTTACACATTCATCCAAATCTGTAAAAACGTGAGTCATATTAAACTTTTTTTTAAATTGTAGTGAGTTATGATGCAATTTAGTTGGTTTCTTACTACAGTACGTTCCATCTCCTGTGTAGTTTACATTGCAAAAACATCGAAAACTGCCCACAGTGTTAATGCAAGTTGCATGTTGATCACAATTATGTGTTCCACTCATACATTCATCCAAATCTATAAGCAATAGGTCATATTAAACATATCTGATACCGAGTAACATATATTGTAGTGTTTTTTACCACATTGTCTTCCATCTCCTGTGTAGTTTGCATTGCAAAAACACAGGAAACCACCCAAAGTATTGGTGCAAGTTGCGTGTTGATGACAATTGTGTGTTCCGTTTGTGCAATGACTGATGTCTAAATAAGGTTTGTTATTTTTTTCCGGGTAATGGTTTTAGTTTGTGCCACCAAATTACCGTTGTATATCTGCTGTTGGCTGATATTTACTATGGCAAAAACTCCTGCAAATCCGCATATAATTGTAAAAATGACGATGGCGAATCCTATAAAAAATCTGCGCTTTATTCCCTTCTCATTCCAACTTGCATTTTGTTCTTGTTTTTTTGCAGAATCTGTTGCAAAAAAATTAAATTAGTATTTTTAAAAGTATTAAAACTTTCTTTGTTTGCTATTATAGATCATGCCAAACTTATATAAAGAAGATACGTTTGGAACCGAAATCCCCCCCCCCAACTTGTTTATGGATTCTATTTGAATAAGATAATAAAATAACTTAACACTAACGTTATGCGGATTTATATTATCATTATTCGGTAAAACAAACTTACTTACATTGCTGCCTTTCGTATCAGAGCCGTATCAGGTGTTGTTGTGACTAAAATCTGAAACAACCAACAAAAGTTCAATAGTTATTGACGGTTTCAGATGGGATCTTGAAACACTAACCGATCAATTTGGTTGCCATATTTAAATAAAATCTATGAATTCATGTCAGCTTACTTGCCGCATTCTTTATGAATTCCACGTTGCTGGTCACTATTCACTCGAAACAGCCTTCAATTCAATCCCCTATCGAACTAGTCAAAAGACCTGCAACAAAATGTCTCACGAGCAGTAAAACGTTTTTTTCAAAGTATGCAGAATTTAACACTTCAAATTAAAAAAAAACTTTGTTCGGTATCTGTACAGAAGTCAACAAGTGTGCACCCGAGTTACTTTTGCATAGACACCGAACAAGTAAGGTTAAAACACAATTACCTGCATATTGTCGTCGTTTAGTCAGTCTTCTTTCGGGCAGACTCCCGTCGACAGAGCCACCTTCACAACGAGTTGCCAAAGAAAGAATGACCGGTCGCACGCGTCCAAGGTGTGACGATTCCCCTTTTTTCTCTTTGCTTTCGACCAATTAGAACGCTGGCTCCTGAACCGTCACATTGGCGCTCTTTAACCGTCCAATGGCAGGCTGTTCTTAACCTAATTAGTAAAGTTTAGTTGAATCCAATGGAATTAATGCTGAAGGCCAATTGCAGGAACACTTGATATCTAAACTGGCGTGGGGTGGGCGGGTCAAGAGACTATTGCGACATCGGAGCACCGGGCCTTGAATTGATGCAAGCATCATTTTTCGAAAGCAAAACTATCATTCTCCTTGTCTGCATCTTAATATTACAAACAAGTTCGCTCAAAAAAAGAAATACCTGGAAAATAAATGAAAATTCAGCTTATTAAATGAAAATTATCAATGGTTTAATATGGGATGTGTTGTCTATTAGTATGATTGTGGATGTGGGTGTTATGGACGCAAATCACAATATAAACTTAGAAAATAGTTACCTCTACATTAAAGATCTTGCTCCTCTCATTTCAAAAGCAATTCCTTCTCGACATCAAAAACAACTGTCGTGTTTCCATGCCAACTGCAATAGAAAAAAAAGCACAGAGGCAGAAACACAAGAAACGTTTAAGCTACATTATCATAAATTCAAAACTGAGATCAGCCCTGAAGCGTCATTATCATGTAAAATATGTCAACACGGAAAGTCAGTATGAAGGCCAAAAAAAAATTACGAATTATTACGCTTTAAAAATATTTTGCCTCGCAAATACCCAAGCAACGCACTTCTACCAATGCAGACCCACAAATAGTTACCCACAGATGACATGCAAAAAAATTAAGTGCAACATGCTCAAGCACAGGCTATTCGTATCAACATGGTAGAAGTATTATCTTTAAGCTTCAGGTGGTATTAAAATGTATTTGAAATCTAACGTTATGCGGATTTGTATTATCTTTATTCGATAAAACAAACTTACTTACATTGCTGCCTTTCGTATCAGAGCCGTATCAGGTGTTGTTGTGACTAAAATCTGAAACAACCAACAAAAGTTCAATAGTTATTGACGGTTTCAGATGGGATCTTGAAACACTAACCGATCAATTTCGTTGCCAACTTGCCATATTTAAATAAAATCTATGAATTCATGTACTTGCCGTATTCTTTATAAATTCCACGTTGCTAGTCACTAGTCACGCGAAACAGCCTTCAATCCCCCATCGAACGCGTCAAAAGACCTGCAACAAAATGTCTCAAGACCGGATTTTTTTCAAGTTCCAAACTTTAGACACTTAAAATTAAACAACTTTATTTCGGTATCAGTGCAAAAGTCAACAAGTGTGCACCCGAGTTACTTTGCACAGACACCAAACAAGTAAAGTTAAAACACAACAATTACCTGCATATTGTCGTTTATTCGGTCTTCTTTAGGGCAGACTCCCGTCGACACAACCACCTTCACACGAGTTGCCAAAGAAAGAATGACCGGCCGCACGCGTCCAAGGTGTGACGATTTCCTTTTTTCTCTTTGCTTTCGACCAATCAGAACGCTGGCTCCTGAAACGTCACATTGGCGCTCTTCAACCGTCCAGTGGCAGGCTGTTCTTAACCAATTAGGAAATTTTAGTTGAAACCGATGGAATTAATGCTAGAGGCCAATTGCCGCAACACGTCATCCAAACTGGCGTGGCGTAGGCGGGTCACGAGACTATTGCGACATCGCAGCACTGGCCGCCAGGAAGGCCTTAGAATTGATTCAAGCATCATTTTTTGAAAGCAAAACTATCATTGTCCTTGTCGGCACCTTAATAATATACAAATATTAATTTCATCCGTATTCTTAATTTTTAACGCCCCGTAAGTTAGTTTTTACCATTTACTGGTATAACGTTTTTTGCCACAAACTTGTTTCGAACGCAACCATCACAGTTTAAAATTTGATCAACATTTTGTGATCAGTTGTGATTTCTTTGGGGAACAAAATAAACACTTAAACTGCTCCTTTTATCCCCCTGCACTTGCACGATGGCTGAGTTTCAAAAACTATATAAGCTAACGTACAAATATTTTAAATTAGTGTAATCTAAATTTTGTTATCCGTCACCAAACACTGCCGGTACAATTTGGTTGAAGACCAGTTAAACGCCAAGAAAAACGACCCAAACGTACATAAAGTGCAACCAAATGGAACGTGATTCGAGGATGTAGCCAGAACCTATCTTGTTACTAATCTACAGTATATGGTTGGCGAATTTCGTAACCAAACACATATAAAAGGCTCAAAATGGGACATATGTTATTTTACCAAATCAAAACACAATAAACAATAAAGCAACCTTAGGAATATGCATCATTTAAAATGTAAGTATTTGTGCTTGTTTTATGTTCACCATCGCGTAACACTAACAAAAATACTCGCGGAAATTTTTTCATGACTTTCCTAATCACATATTGTTTGTATGTTTGTTTCTGTGTTATGGCACGTTTAAGGAGGAAGCCAAACCAGTTCTCTTGAGTGAGCTATTATTCATCGTCGGAAAGCCCAAAATTATTAAATGGATCCCGAAACCACGCTGCTATTCTGATCAAATGACCAACCGCATGCAATCCACTTAAATAGATCGAAAGAGGAAGATCTTCTTGCTATTAGCGAAGAGATAGCTTTAGTTTTATATATCTCAAACAAGTCGTACTGAGCAGCCGTACAATGCATTTATACGAAGCGCCCTCTCACCTACGACAGGGAACCTATATCAATCAAGGTCAAACTCAGAATGGAGGTAAGGTAAAAATTTAAATAAACCTGGAGGCAGCACAGCATTCCAGCAAGAAATCTACAGGAGACTTCAAAGACGTAAATTATACACCCATAAATCTCTATTTCTTGGTACAATTGTTTCTGATATTCAAAAGACGTTAATTGTTTAATAATTTTTCAGCCGATGCGTCTGATCCAGGTATTGTGCAGAAGCCACAAACACAGACCAAATATCGTACAGTCTCAAAGAAGTTGTTTTTAGTAATGATCATTGTCTTGATGATTTTAATGATTGGTGGATTTGTTGGAGTCTATGTGTTGGTAAGTTTAAGAGACAAACAACTTACACCGTTTTCACACAGTCGCGGGACTTCAAAACAATTTCAAGCTGTAATTTTCCTAGCTTTCTGGCCAAGACATAAACAATTTCAGTTTTCACTTGCTTATTTAATAATGAGCTTATTTCCGAATAACCACATAATGTAGTTTCAAAGTAGCTATGCTTTGCTTACCTTTAATTGTTGATTTCAGATTCTTGATTTGCGAAATGTGCACAACGCTAATTCCTCTGTCATTGGTGCGACATCGGGAACCCAAAACGGTAAGCAACAAGCCATGTTGACAACGTGGTTGCGAGAGTTTGAATGTTTCTGTTAATGTAAAAAGCAAATACAAAATTTCTTCTCACTTTTTATAATTATTAAAATTCTACCAGTCATTACCTTAAAATAAAAGACACCTTTTTTGCAACTTTTAACGTATTTTTTATACATGCTGAACATCTTAACATACATGTTGTTTAATATAATTGTAAGCAAGGTCGGCCTTACAGCCGAGTTTGAGCTAAAGTGGAAATAAAACAAGCTTGGTTTGGACCTGACATTACACTTGCTCACTTTTGTGCAGTGATTTAAACTTGGTAACTTTGGGGCCAAGTTTGGGCTTTAATCAAATAGATTTGGGATTTGAACGAGATTCATGCAACTCTTCTTAAACTTCAAAATGCAATAAATTTAAACCAGCAAAACGACCTCAAGGTGTATTTTAAAGTTGAGCCAATAGGTCGATGTGTTGACCAACCTGCAGTTGTAATCATAATGGGCTTTACTAAATTTTGGTTTTAGGCCGGTTTTCGCTGTTTAGTTTTCGTTAAGGACCCGCTGAAAAATATTCTGCATAACTTTAAAACTAAATCAAACTTAAGCCAGCAAATTAATCTTGACAAGTTATTTAAAGTTGCGCTACCAGTTCGATGTGCTGACAATCCTGCCGTTTGTACTCACAACGGAACATGCTATGACACATCGTCGGGATACGTATGTTCGTGCAATACTTGGTACACAGGAAGGAATTGCGAAAGCGGTATTAATTAAGCATCTATTGGCTACCCTTGGGCTGACCTTGTTTTAAGCACAAGGCCTAAGTATACTTTATACATAAAGAAATAAATATATTAATAACCTACATAATTTTTCGCATGTAAACAATTTTTTTCCTGATAGTAGATTATAGCAAAATGCATGCTACATCTTCTTCTACATCAGTGGTTTTAAACCTGAGGTACGCGTACCACTAGTGGCACGCCGGTGCTTTTTAGGTAGTACGCGAGGCCATCTTTAACAACGTATCGTTTGCCATAACATTTCGTTATAAATTGGGCGACATAGAAATGAGTAATGGCACGTTAATAAGTTATTACCCAGTTTCAATCTTTTAAGACTGGTAAGAAAAAGCATTTAGTTACTAAATATGGTAAAAACTAAAGGAATAATCTGGTTATTAACACGAACCAATGCTATAAATGGAGTGAAAAATTTCGCTTTTTTGTCTTATACACTAAATTCGTTGTCATTGAAATAACCACACAGTTGTTAAATTTTCTAAACAAGTTACATTTTTTCCAGTGCTTCGCGATCATCTGGTTGTTACCACGCTAAAGACGTGGGTGGACGCGCGAAATTACTGCAAGCTCATTGGTGGAGATTTGGCAACATGGGGAATGCGAAATGCAACAGTCCGTAGGTACATGATGTTCCAACTGTCAAGTAATGTATATTAGAAGTTTTTTTTATGTCGATTTGTTTATTATTTTGAAGAAAAAGCTGCCTTCAATTATTCCTTATAGTTGAAATGTTTTAAAATATTAATAATTCAGTCTACACATTATTAAAGCATATATACCTTAAATCTGCAACCACAAAAACCTATTCTTAATTCATGTTTAATGCAATCTAATTATATCGCAATATGCTGCAAACCGGACTTATTTCGATTTTCTAAAGCGCCAAAGCGAAATTTGTCACTACACCGCTATGTGATATTCGTTAAGTGAAATTTGTGTTGCCTTATTAGACCTAAAGACAGTGCTGGGTTTACCATTAGGCAAAGTACAGGCCAGTCAAAAATTGTACCTACAGGCCAGTCAAAAATCCAGGCCACTTTTTATTGTGACAACCATTTGGCAACAGTAATAAATCTATTTTTTTAGTTGGTAACCCTGATTTTCGGGCCACTTATAAAATGTACCTACAGGCCAGCAAACCCTTAATCCGGCACTGCCTAAATATGAAAATAACGGTCCAAATAGACCTAAAAAACGACATGCTTTCTTTTTAGATCTATCGTAAACAAACTTTTGACACCAGTGATTGGGGACGGCTTTTGGGTCGGGTTATCGGACAGGAAAAAAGAAAATAGCTTTTTATATGTTGATGGAGTTCCAGCGACATTCAACAACACCGATTTTTACAAGTTGACCTCGGAACCAAACAACATCGGAAGTATTGCCGGAAACCCCCCCCCCCCCCCCCCCCCCCCCCCCCCCCCCCCCCCCCCCCCCCCCCCCCCCCCCCCCCCCCCCCCCCCCCCCCCCCCCCCCCCCCCCCCCCAAAGCACTAAAGTTTCCGATTTGCGAACGCCGTTAAATTTGTCTATTTCGTTTTGTTGTAAATTGCTGTGTCACTAGTTTATTCACAAAGAGCGTACGTGAATTGAAAAAAGCTAGGGTCGATTAGAACGGATTCGAGCATAACCTTTAATACAACGGGCTTAATTTCAACCAGGCTTTTTGCTTGGCGACATTTGTGTCGTAATTTTAAGTTGGTTATTCTAAAACAGAAGTCAATATTTGGATTGTTTGCAATAATATAAGATTTCGGTAGAGTTTGGACTAGTTCTTTCGAGTTTAGGTCCAAATTGGGATGCTTACAGTTTCGATCCGTTCCTTTGTCGGCTGACTTGTAAAAACGAGTCAAGATAGCAGGAAGAAATTTGGAACGTTGGTTTACAAACTAGGTGTTTTATCATTCAAACATTTTGAACGGATTTGGCTTCTGCTGTAATTAATACGTCTTGTTTGTTTTTAATGATTCTTTTTGATATATATTGAACGATTTTATTGACTAGTTTCGAAAAACACACTTTAACACTTTTATGTTCATAAATAAGGTAGCTCTTTTATTGAACTTTTACTAACTAGTATCTTATTAACCAAAACAATCACTGCAGTTTGAGTGCATAAGTCTAACACGTACCTGCCATCACCACGCAATTTGTATTAAAACGATGCATAGTTTCCTGTGTTCTTGCAACGCGAACTGCACAGTAAATGGAACTCACTGTGGTGGGTGTTCTACCTGTATAACGAAAAAATAGCCCAGATGAAATCAAGCAATAAAGTTAACAAATAGGCACATTTACACAAATGTGATCTGAAACAACGCTCTAGCAGTACATGCTACATGATAGCTTAAACATTGTTTGCATTTTTTTGTTTACAATCTTTGCCCTACTAAAAACCCTTACAATTCCATTGAATAAAACAGTATGTTGGGCATAGGAAAAATGAATTAAAGCACAGCAACACTGGGGAAAAAACGATCGTCAAAATTAATTGTTCATTGATAAAAACCAACCTAGTCTACGTTCGGTCTATTAGCTTATAACGAAGTACTTGAACGCTTTTTTTACGAAGTGCTTAAATCGTTTATTCTATTAAAATCAACTGATAACTTTTAAAAGAATGCCAGTGTTAGTCATCATGTTACGATATGCTATAAGTTTACATTTCAATAAGTCACCATGGATAAATAAAACCATCAGGAAAACCAACTTTTCCCACAGTATTTAAAAGACAAGAAAGAATTTTAAAATGACAATTTACGAAAACCGTCACCAAACAAACAACCAAATTTGGGCACTTCAAGCGAGTGGCTTTAATATTAAAATGAATCGTTTGTTTGACGTGGTTTGCCCCCGCAAACCAATCAGTTATTGTATGTTAAGGTATGACTCAAAGAAGGAAGTGAGGTAGATATCTATTAACGATGATATCAGAACAAATGTCATCTATAGATAGAGTAGCTGAGCAAGCAACTGTACGTATGAAAATGGACATTTACGAAAATCCGCAGCCTGAAAACTTAGAAGCAAACCAAAGACCTTCACAGCAAGCAGATGGTAAAACCGTTTTAATCATTCATTTGTATAAAAATGTAAAAGCTAGTATCATTTAGTCAACATAAACGTTACGCTTGTTAATTGAATTTCTGTGCATACACATTTCAAAGTAGGCCTTATTTTTAGGTCATGAAGGTTTGTTTTTCGGTTCCAAACGTATCTTCTTTATGTAAGTTTGGCATGATCTATAATAGCAAACAAAGAAAGTTTTAATACTTTTAAAAATACTAATTTAATTTTTTTGCAACAGATTCTGCAAAAAAACAAGAACAAAATGCAAGTTGGAATGAGAAGGGAATAAAGCGCAGATTTTTTATAGGATTCGCCATCGTCATTTTTACAATTATATGCGGATTTGCAGGAGTTTTTGCCATAGTAAATATCAGCCAACAGCAGATATACAACGGTAATTTGGTGGCACAAACTAAAACCATTACCCGGAAAAAAATAACTAAACCTTATTTAGACATCAGTCATTGCAAGAACGGAACACACAATTGTCATCAACATGCAACTTGCACCAATACTGTGGGTGGATTTCGATGTTTTTGCAATGCAAACTACACTGGAGATGGAACGCATTGTGGTATGAAACAAACTAACTTTGACTACATTGCACTCCCAATTAAACACGAATCATGTAACTAAATTTCATAGATTTGGATGAATGTACTAGTGGAACACACAACTGTCATCAACACGCAACTTGTATCAACACTGTGGGTGGATTCAGGTGTTTTTGCAAGGCAAACTACACAGGAGATGGAACGCACTGTGGTAAAAAGCTATTGATGATTTTTTTTTAAATGTCACCACAAAACATGGCAGGTATTTCGCAACTTAATATTAANCAATGTTCTTGCAACGCACATTACATGGGAAATGGAACACACTGTGGTAAAAAATATGTAGGCTAATTGTTTGACATTGTATTGGAAAGCCAACATCAAATAATAATTTTCTCTCTTAGTCTTTGCAAGTTACTTTGATTTACGATGTATTTTAACAGTGAGCACCTTCTGCATGAAAAATCCTGGACCTTGCGAGCACAACGGAAGCTGTACAGACACCGAAGATGGATTTCGCTGCACTTGCAACGTATGGTATACTGGAAGAAAATGTGAAAAAGGTTGGCTTGCTCTATCTACTTTACATGCACGCTTCATAGGTAAATTGTAGACTTATTTCTCCATATTTTTTAATTGTCGATAGTGCTTCGTGATCATCTCATTGTTAACGCATCAATGGACTGGACTGCAGCAAGAAGTAATTGTCAATCCATGGGAAGCGATTTGATGGCCTGGGGAATAAGAAACGCAACAGTTCGCCAGTAAGTAAAAGAACAGTCGAACCCATAAAACTAATATTTGATTATTTTTGGACCCTAATATGCGTGAGTTTTTCTGATAGATTTGTCATAAACATGCATATAAAGAAATCAACATGGGAAAATGGTTATTGGATTGGGATGACAGACATTGAAAAGGAAGGAACTTGGAAGTATATTGATGGAGTGGTGGTCACTCACAATAGCTCTGTCTTCCGGCCAGGGCAACCGGACAACTATAATGGAAATGAGCAATGCGCTGAGATTCTCAACCGCAACTATAATTACAAATTGAATGATGCACCTTGTTCGGCTCCTAAACCTTCAATTTGCGAGCGAACTTAAGTTCGACAACCTATGTTTTATGATGTAGTAGTCTCGTAACAAACTGTAAAACAGTGGATTAAAAATGTAGTTTGGTCTTTGCGAAAATCGCAACAATACTTTCTGACTTTTTTCATTAAACAGAAATGCCAAAAAATGCGCATTTGTTTGTTTCTTATGTCGATTTAAAAATTGTTTGTAATTTGCAATGCTGTAAATAAATATAACCAACCCATAAAACCAATTGCCTCATTGTATTTCGCCTCGCGGAAGTTTGGCTGTTTGATATTAACGCATTCTTCGTAATTTATGTAAAGTATGTGGAAACAAATAGTGTAAGAAATAATAAGGAAGGGAAGCGAAACCAGTCACAGACATATACCAGTACAACACTTCAATACGACGGAGTAATTAGATTT
>QLIY01003524.1:0-11798 GCA_003260075.1 Phallusia mammillata | reverse complement strand
TAGCGAACATTACATATTTTACAACTATAGTAAATTTGGTATCTTTTTTAGCTTTTAGTGCTTGTATCAGTGTTTTCAACCTTTTTTAATCACAGAACACTTTATGCATTAAATTAATTCTGCGAAACACCAAACGAAATGATCCAATAAAATAAACAAGCTCACACTCAACTAACGTATTTTATACTTAGGCAGCGACAGGTCCACGCAATCACAATTACAAAACCAATCAGATTACTACACAATAATAAAAAGACTGAAACAAATCACGATGGAACGTTAAAATTGGTGATGCATTTTGGTTTTATAAAAGAAAGGCCATTTACGTTCATTATTTTCGACCGGTGTTCCATGAAACACCAGTCCATTTTTTTGCGGAACACCTGACGATCTTTCACGAATAGTATTGTTTCGCGGAACACCACTGGATTGTAGCTTTAATTTAACAATTAGCTTGCAAAGAGAGATTGTAATCGTTTTTGTGTGTGACGGTTAGGGGGGTCGCAGAAAGCTATAACAATTCATCTACCACAGAGCTTCCCAAACTGGCGTAACAAACTTGAGGGGTCGTAGAGAGCTATAACAATTTTAAACAAACTACTCCATATTATACTACTTTACTTTTTAGCAGTTTCATTCGAAATGCAGTTGTTTAAACAGGTCCGATTTCGCAAAACATTATTCTTGACTGAGCTGTAAAGTCTACGTAAATAAATAGGTTAATGACGTTAACTTTGCCTCTGTGGACAAGAGGCTTGTCACTGAAAACACAGAGTTCAAGCTGATTACACATAATAAATGATTTTTTTTCCGAAGGCTACGTGAAAAGCAGTAGACTCCGAGTACTGGTAGTTTGTTTTTAGTTTTCGCTCGAATTTAGCGTTTCAATAAAAACAACAAACGCATATTTCACACTGTTTATCAAATAAACTGTGAAGGGTCGCAGAAAATTTGAGAAGATTTCGCGAATGAAAAAGCTTGGGAAACCCTGATCTACCGTAATTACACGCTGTTTTGCTTTTTTAGAGTAATGTTTTTTTCACGCACTTAAGCTTGCCCAGATCTACTATTAGGACTCATTGTGTTTTACATGAAAAACTTGAAACTTACATAAAAACATGTATGCTTTTTACAGGTCAATGCCTTCAGTTTTACTACCATATGTATGTAAGTATTAGAACAGTGGATTTTAACCTGTCGGTCAAAGGGCCTCGGTATTATTATTATTTGTTACGCGACTATGCAAAAGATAACGAAACATTAAAACAGACAAAGTGTCTAATACAGAATTGCTCGGGCGAATCAGGGGTATGGCAGGTTACCCAGTAGTGTAAGAAAATTGGAAGAACTTGCAAGCTCGGACTTTTTCGCCCTAAAGTCGTTGTAAAACATAAGATATACTTGAAAGGGTTGTCATGCTGTTTTGCAGTTACATCCGGTTGCTATAGCAGGCCGCTGGATGAAAGGGTCCGTCAAAACAATTCAAAAAGAATGATACATACCTAACTCTTATCGGGGCATCATCAATCTAATATTTAAATACATAAAATAACGACACATGTTTGTTTGAATAGGGCAGCCGTATTGGGACCTTGAATGTCTATTTAAATAAAACAACTCTTCCGAACGACGTAATATGGAGCCTGAGCGGCAATCAAGGTAAGAAAAGAGATTGTAGTCTTTAACAAAGCAAACAAATGTGCAGCACAGTTTACATTTTTGTTTGGAAAATGATCGTTTCTTTCATATCCATTAAAATTCAATATACCCGTGGTGGTTGTGATAAAAACGTATGTTTCATTTCGTGAAAAAAAAATATTTCTTGGTTGTGCTTATTTTAGGATCCATGTCGATGGCAACCATGCCTATAGAATAGTGGTTCTTAACCTTTTCATCACGGCCGAACTCCTACGATATTCTTCAGCCTTTGGTCGAACCCCAGCTAGTTACATGCTGTTTTTTTTAACCCATTTTGTTTTGTGTACCACAATTACCTTTTGACCAAACATAGTGGCAACAGTTACTGTTCGTCATTTTGTTAAATCTGACAACATAATACAAGCAAATTGTTTCAGGATTGCTTTAATTCCGGCAATTTTTAGTTTTTATCAAAATAAACTTGGTAACTTCCAATGTTCAAATATTTAGCAAATAATATTTTCCATAGAACCCTAAAGTTTGGCTGAAAAACCCGGTTTAGAACCACTGTTATAGAACTACGCCACATTGATTTCACATATTACATGTTCAGCTTACCTGTGTTATCAGGTGACGTTTGGTCGCTGGGAAGCGCCACTATGACTTCGACGGAGCCCTTCCAGGTTGTGTTCGAGGGAACAAGGGGCACAGATTACCAAGGTGACATAGCGATTGATGACGTATCAATCAGGCTTTGTAACTGTAGAATCAGTTGCATTTGACGGCATACAGATGTTTTTTTTAATTTGATGCCTGAGGACACATTTTGTCACAGTTTTGTTGTTTTTGCAAACATGTGGTTCCATATTTAAACACTGATAGCCTAATGACTACATAATTGAAAATGTAGTCATTAGGCTATCAGTGTTTAGCCTATGACTACATAGGCTTTGTTTTACCAAACACAAACTATAATTTTGCCTTTTTCGTGTAATAAATTTTCATAAACAATGCTCTGTCCAAAGATAATCCCGCTTTATATTGCATAGATCATTTCTTTTAATGTCTTTTAACGCAATATCAACATTGTGTGGTGAATTGCATCGAATGTATTAAAATGTTCAATGCGAACCAATGTAAATGTGTGCGTGTATTTAAGTATAAATAAACGGTGTAACAAATATAGATGATTGTTTAAGCTTATTCAGAAAGAAAGAAAGCAAGGAATATGTATAGTGGTTTCCAAGCTTATAGGCTGTAACAAAAGCACAGGTTTCGCAATCGTCTTCTATTCTACCACTTCTCGCATCTTTTCAAGTCGCTTCTTTTACCAACAATATTTTTTGTCGGACAGTCGTTTTGTCACTTAAATTCACGACAAAAAACATGAAACTTTGACGAATGTGCGGTGTTTGTGTAAATAGAAAAACATTTTATGAAAACCGAAACGCTGCGAGAAAGATCAAGCAAAGACGATGAGATCGTAATTGAAGCAGATATTCCATTCGAATAAGGTGCTAATGAAGTTAAACTCGTTTTGGTGAAGTATACAGTTGGTTATAAAAAATGTGTTGAAAGTGATTCTGTTTGGCCCGAAAAAACTATTTAAGAAGCTTATCTGTGGTACAGAATTTGCGTAAATAAAAATCTGGCTGATATCTGCAAAAGTAAAAGCAAAACAAATTATTTCGCCATGGAAAGAAATATTTCTTAAAAGTGCAGTGCATGGAATACGGCTCCCCCCCCCCCCCCCCCCCCCCCCCCCCCCCCCCCCCCCCCCCCCCCCCCCCCCCCCCCCCCCCCCCCCCCTGCAACATCATCCGAATGTTGCACGTCACTATAGCTAATTACACATCATCCGAACATTAGTGAGACAACAAGTGAGACACATTTACGTGTTATGTCTGATTCATTTATCCAAAACAAATAAAGATAAACAGTCGATAATACATGCAAACTATATGACTCATTGCACTTTTGCAAATGGTTGTGTTGCAACAATATTTGGGTAAACAAAAAATGTTCTACCCCCCCCCCTCGTTAGTTTTTACACGTTTAGACTGCAGTTTTAGGCACTGTGTTTGTGCGAGTTTCGTTCCCGTTAACGCGCTATGGTAACGATTGTGTTGGGTAGTGTGTCACATTACCCTTATTACAAGTTATATATGCGCCTAGAACAACAATCAATTCACACAAANCCTTCAAGAACGGATACCAAGTTCTATTTTTGCAAAACAGTGGACGCTGCCACAGTTCTGCGGACGCCAACGAAACTTACCAACAATACGGTCGTGCATCAACATGTGCATATCAGGGAAACGTTTTAGTCAACCGGGTTTATCAAATAAAAATTGACCCCAAGAAAAAAGTTGCCAGGCCCATAATATAGTACAAGTTACGACGAAAGCAAAACATTAACTGCCAAAAAGCTAGTGATATCATTAAAACGCCTTTCCAAAATAGCCTCAAAACCGCTGAGAAGATAAATCTAAAAATATAAGCCCAAAACGATCCCCATTTTATCTCAAATTAATGTGTCTGTAAAATGGTTCACTAATAAGATATTCGACAACCCGCCAAAAACCACAATAGTTTAAAAAACACTAAAAACAGCATTTTGATGTCGAAAAAGAAGGATATTTGGGCAACATAATCACCCACCCTGTACATACAAATAAGTGAATATAATGCACTAAATTGGACAAGCAATACAATGGTGTTTTTTGTTGCTAATGAATTGGTAATCATATTCGTCTTTTCAGATGTAAAGTTGATGACAGTAAGCTAATGGAGTGCCCCCCCCCCAACGTATCACTGTTTGGACAAACAGCAAAACCCAACAGCTTTGCCGTGAGCGGAGTGTTTTTTCGATACTTAACTGCGCATTTTGCGGGTTAGAATCAACATACGAATTATCAAAGTTAGAAAATTGCTTGATTTTGAGATTTACAAACCGTAAACAGGCAGTGTATTTACATTCTATACAAAGCTATTTGCATTAATGACTCTTAAATTCTTTCTGCGATCGTGTTTAATACCAGCTTATGTATTCTATCACAGGCTACAAACGATTATAGGCAAAAAATCCTTAAACCTATTTTATGTTTAGTCGAGTCTGTTGTACAACTTGCTGGGGGAATATTTTTGAAAGGAGTTGATTAACAATTGTTGAGTTGGTTTTAAAGCAGAACAAATTTGAAATGTGCTTGAAAGCTAAGTTTTGCGTTGGGTTCAAACAATAACTGATTGGAAATATAACAAAAAAGATTGCTTTGCAATTGAGCGAGAAACTCGAGGTGTTAAGTCAAATAACTTCAAAATCGTAAGTGGAACTAATCGATTGTACAATTGCCTATAGATATCATGGATTTTAGGTTTTGGAATAGTTACAGGTTTGTAACTTAAAATTTCATACTTTTTCTAAAACAGTTTGTTAGGACATTTAAAAGGAAATACTTTGACTTTTTTGTTAAAAGTTTGGAAATTTCAAATCCTAGGTCAACTGGAGAGAAATCTAAGTTCACTGTTCAGCAGTTTGAAATCATTTCGGGAGCAGCAATGTTGTCAAGGTCAGTGACACAAACGTCTGCTGAATAATGTTTGGCAATCCTCTTGTCCCCTCCAATAGCTTGCACTTTATTTAATACTGTTTTTACTTTACACGGCTACCTTTCGGCTTAAAGATTTGTAATGAAATCTAAGCTGATTTTTTAGCAAAAAAGATTTTTTTAGCCCTTTTTTAAGGGACGATTTGTATGGTTACAAGTTTCCCCCCCCCCCCCCCCCCCCCCCCCCCCCCCCCCCAGTTCCGAAGGATATTGTGGTAAAAGAAATACAGCATAAAGTGATAACCTGCCCAATAATCGTTGCTATTAAACCCATCAGTTTTGTCAGATGTAACAATTAAGGCAAGTGTAAACACACTGGTTTACGTTCATCCATAACCTAAGGGACATAATGATTAATAAAAAAACGGAGAATGGTTGGTTTCATCCTTGTTTTGCAGTTTGGATACCTTTTAGTTGTGACTTTGAAAGTGGTTTGTGCAACTTTGCTGATGATTAGAGCGCACATTTTACTTGGACAAGGCATTCCGGGTCTACGCGATCACGTGATACAGGTCCAAGTGCAGATCATACACTGGGAACTACTAAAAGTAAGTACTCAAGTACCTTGCAAGAAAAAAGGGAGAATTAATCAACAATACTAAAAAATGCCATATAACTTTTATATTCGTGCCAATCTAACTCCTTAAAAACACACTTAAACTTTTTTAAACATCATCACATTTATACGTCGGAAACCACAACGATACATAGTAACGACCCCTTGGTATCTATAACTACCAATCTCGATATGTGCCTTTTGTGCTTTGGAACTTAACATGTCCTCACAAGAATGCAGACACACGGTCATTAATTCTGATATTATTGTTTTAAGTCGTTGTTTCTTGAAATGCGAGTCGCCACAGAAAGTTGTGTTGAATATTTTAAGTTTTTGTGGGTCGCCTGTAATCGTAATTTGTAAAGCTGTTTCAAATTTGGTTCTTAAATATCGTAAAAAATGTTACGTGTTTATAATCGTATTGTCTTGCATGTTTATATCCGTGTGTATCGAAGCAGGCGTTTTGCCTTTTTCTCGCTCGCGGTCTTCTATTATTGAACTGCTGTTAAATAAAGCATCCGCTTTCGTATAAGTTGAAAGCATTTGCGTTTTTGATTTCATTGTGTCCATTTTTGGTCTGCTTACAACTTTTAAATATCGAAAAAAATGTAACTTACCTAAACATTTAACGCATGTTTCGCACCTTTTTATCAATCTTCTTTGTGACTCCAGTGTTCAAAAATGGTTGTAACTGATGTGGACGCTCATATCACTGATGATGACATTAGCATTTGCTAAAACGTTTGATTAATGACGAATGTCGATTATTGAAGCTATTTAAGCCGTTATTTTCCTCCCCCCCCCCCGCGTACCACTAGTGGTACGCGTACCATAGTTTGGGAACCACTGTCCTAGATCAACTGGATAGAAATCTAAGTTCGCTGTCAAACAGTTTGAAATTATTTTAGGAGCAACAAAATTTTCAAGGTCAGTGACACAAACGTCTACTCTATAATATTTGGCCATCATCCTGTCCCCCCAATAGTTTGCACTTTAATTAATACTGTTTTTACACTGCACAGCTACTATTCGCTTTAAAGATTTGTAATGATATCAAAGCTGTTTTTTAGCAAAATATACTCATTAAATTGCAAATTAAGATCTTTTACAAACATTATGCAACAACAACTATCATAATGTTTAAAAGAAATATTATGCCACTGAAGTTCTGTCTACAACATGTAGACAGCTAAAGGCCATCAAAGGACGGTTTGTATGGTTACAAGTTTGAATACAAACCTAAGTTCCAAATAATATTGTGGTACAAGAAATACAGCATAAAGTGATAACCTTGCCCAATATTCGTTGCTATTTAAGCCACTAGTTTTTGTCAGATGTAACACTCAAGGCAAGGGTAAACAACACACACTGGTTTGCGTTTAGCCATAACCTAAGGGACATAATGATTAATAAAAAAAATTCATCCTTGTTTTGCAGTTTGGATACCTTTTAATTGTGACTTGAAAGTGGTTTGCAACTTTTCTGATGATTTGAGCGCCAATTTTACTTGGACAAAGCATTCCGGGTCTACGCGTTCACGTGATACAGGTCCAAGTGCAGATCATACACTGGGAACTACTAAAGGTAAGTACTCAAGTATCGCCAAAACGTTTGATTAATGACGAATGTCGATTATTAAAGCTATTTAAGCCGTTATTTTCCTTATTAAATCAAGATACATTTCTGCGTTTTCGAGCCACTTAATAATTAAACTGCGATATTTTCTCTTTTTGCCGCTAACATGTGAAGTTTATTTTTTCAAATTCAACAATCACTTTATGTCGTGGGCAACAATTGACTGCACCATTTTCCCCCCCCCCTGTGAAGTTTTTTTTTCAAATTCAACAATCACTTTATGTCGTGTGCAACAATTGACTGCACCATTTCGATTTCATTTGCAATCACGTATTTATCTTCAAAGTGTGCTGTAAATAAAGAAAAATTGCACTTTGATTTAAAACTGCAGTTTGTTAGGGAGTTACCATGGATTAAATCTAAAGCTATAGCTTCGTATACGAAACACTCATGTGTTATTGTCTTAAAGTAGGAAATTCTTAACCAGGGGTTGCATACTTGTTTCTAGTGGGTGCAAAAATGCTGAATTATTAGGGTCGTTGAATAACAGGTAATTCCAAGGTAACGAATCAGTTTCACAAACAATAGCTGGTGTGTAATGGATAAAACATAAATAGTAAAACCGCTGTACCATGTTATAGTTTTGAGAAACCTCGTATTGAATTGTGATAAACCAACCAAGGTTTTTGTTCCAAAGTTAAAGGCAAGCTCGTATTTAAGGCCCAACACCGAAATTTTAAAAGTTAGTGAAATTTTGGCGCATAGGATGACGAGTGTAAAGTCGGGCTCATTTTAAGCCCGTTCCATTCAAACTTCAGCCCGAAGCCGACAGAAAAGGGGCGGGCTAATTAAAACTTGTGCTCAATGACGAGGAAAAAGGTTTAAATGCAAAAATTCCAACAGAGCTTAACCAGTCACAATGTGTAAAAGAAAAACAACAAAAGTCAGGTCAACCTTCACTTTGTATCCACAACTAGAATGATTGTTTCGTTCGCCTGTGACTGCAATACGACAAACATACTGTTTATTATAAGTTATACACAAAATTGCTCTTGGTTATAATTAAGTGTCAAAAACACCTTTTTTTAGTTTGTTAAAATGTTGCACCTGGTAATTGAAACAAAGGTGCATTTTAATAAACAAGAAAAAAGCTTTCTTTGTTTAAATTATTAGCCGAAAATGTATCAGGGTGCAAATGTTAGAAACCAATCCGTGTTATCCAAGATACCCAGTCGCTTTTTGCACTACAGCGGTTTTTTATTCCGAACAAAGATTTGTGACGGAAGCCTGACACTAACTAGCGACAGAGAGCTGAAGGCAAAAAACCCTCCGTTGAATGTAAACTTTCATCTATTGCGCAAACCGTGTTTGACTGATTGATGGGAAATCCCCTGGTGTGCAGAAATTGCCGAGTCTGCAATTGTTACAGGAAAAGAAGAAGTTTTCAGGAACCAGTCGGTACATAAACCACAGCGCGCTGTAACTAAGTCGGAGTCGATGGTTTGTTTGGCAGGAGCAATACATACTGTGAGCTATATTGATTTAAGTTAATAGCGAGCTTCAGCTGTCTGAGATTTACAATGACTACATCGGACAATGGCACGTCCGAAATTCCGATGGAATTTTTGCTAGACGGTAAGTAGCAGTTTTTAAATCTTATTTGCACGAAAGCTTATATAACCCTGAAAAGCCGAAGTTATATTTAAGTTAAACAGATCGTTTTAGAATTTTTAAATGACTTAAATCAAATCATATTCAAACAACTAAAACTTGTGTCATTAAACTGAGAGTTTGTTGTGTACAAAGTAGTTTCTAACCAACTGGTTATCCCGTAAACTGCATATTTTTCCTATATTTGTCTTACTGGAAAGAGAGAAAATTTACCTGTCAGTGACATCACTTACAATATTAATTTAATATTTGCAATTTTAAGCTTTTCATTTTATGATTGTTTGCAATAATTTCGTTTCGTCATATCGTTTGCAGAAACGGATCAAGGCATTAGCGAGATGGAAAACAATGATAGACGTGAAAAGAAACTGATGGAAGCATTAAATAGTGTCCAAAGAAATCTGAAGCTGATGTGGTTGTGTCTTCTCTCTCTGCTTCTGATTTTCGCTATTGGATTAATAGCTCTTTATTTTTCGGTAAGATTGTGAAAAAGTTAAGTCAACATTAAGCACGATTGCGTGAACTAAGATCATAATCCTAATACTTGTGTTCCGCATTTGACATACTTTGCTATAATTGGAATTATAACAATCAAAAACAAGCAAAGAAGTTTAAGGTTAGGTCTTTATGTTTATCGAGGAATTGAGAAAATTTTTAATTAGTGTTTCCAATTTATGTTACGACCATCGATACTCTGCAAAAAAATAATTAAGACAAAATGCTTGAAGCTGTAAAGAAAGATGACAATTATGAACGACAATTGCGTATCGGTGTGCTCAATGGAATTAACTTAGCTTACCATACTAAAGTTGAGTTGAGTTAATGCCCCCCCCCCTTTATGTTACGACCATCGATACTCTGCAAAAAAATAATTAAGACAAAACGCTTGAAGCTGTAAAGAAAGATGACAATTATGAACAACAATTGCGTATCGGTGTGCTCAATGGAATTAACTTAGCCCCCCCCCCGAACTGTTCCTAGGGGGTGCAGGGATGCTGAATCATTAAGGTTGGTTACGTCTATTATATATAAATACAAAAACCCAGCGGGGTGCGAAAATTGGTTTATGATTGGAAGGGGGTGCAGCAAGGAAAAAAGGTTAAGAACCACTGGCTTATACCATGCTAAAGTTGAGTTAAGTTAATCTTTTCTGTTCAAAATTTTGTTAAAATTAACCAGGCCGGAAATAGCTGCGCAAGACATTTCAAAGCCTAAAAGAGTTACGAGTAGAAATAATGAATATCTGGTTATACTAAAGTGAAAATTTCTTCAAATAATTTCCTTAAATAATAGCGATGATAAGGTAAAGTTCATTCAAACGTCGTAAACATCATTTATTGATAAATTGGTTTGCAAATGAGACTGAATTGGCATTCATTTGAAATATGTTTGCTTTAACTTGTTAGATTTCTGCTAAAGTAGAAGTAGAGAACAAAAGAGGTAATGGACCACCTTTAATGACAAATCAACAAAATTATGAAGCTTCGTTTGACGGTGAATTCAAAATCCCGGAAGGTACGAGATCTAAAAGCGTTTGACTCCGATTTCAACCAATCAATCCACATTTTTTATAATAAGTGAAAGTAAAACAATTATCTTTTCCAAGAAAAAAATATTTCAAAAATGCAACGATCAATTTCGTTTTTATTTAACATTATGCCATGTGTTACACTTTTCAGACGATGTACAGATGGACATGCGAAAAATGGAGAATGATTTCAAAAGCTTATTGAGTCAAAATTCCATGTTCCAAGGTAATTGTTGTTTTACCTTCATCTTCACTTCAGTCTGCTTATACTATTGGGACTGATTTAACATTTTAAACCTTAGCTTTCCAAGACAAGTTGTAAGTTTGGCCAGGCTTTTTAAGAATGGGTTCGATTTTGGGTTCAGTTTGAATAAAACAAGCTTGATTTGGACATGACGTTACACTAGGCCACATTTATGTCGCTATTTCACCTTTTGTTTTGGCAATAAAGTCTAATTCGGCCATTATTTTCAAAAATAGAGTTTGGGATAGCTTGCAACTCTGAAAAGTCAGTGAGTAAAAAATACAAATAAATGTGTCGTTCGGTCTAATTTTGTGAACATTTACGTTTTTAGATTTGGTTCAACAGAACTTGACGGCGATTGCTGACGGTTTGGGGAGACTAGAAAATGCTTCAAGAAATACAAAAGGTGATATGGAAAAATAGTGTATTGATGTCTAACCTTGGTATCGTACTAAGCCACTGAGAGCATTGATCCAATGATGCTAGTACAGAGTTGTAAACGGGTCTTAAACTGATACCCGAACCCGAAAGTACAAGATGGAAACCCGGCTTGAACCCGAACCGTTTTTGAGAACTTTAAATTTAAAGCCTCTGGAAAGACTAGGACAACAAATACAAAAGACAATAATAGATAATGGTCGTTAACATGACGTTTTTGGACTGTGGACATGAGGTCAAGTCAAGCACTAAGCTAGTTACAATTATAACAAAAATACTGACACAGAATGTAAAGGCAGACCCGAATCACGCTGTTTTTTGTTAAAACCAAGCCCAAACCCGGACCGAAAGCCCGTGCTAGTACAGTAGTTAGCTGTGAAAACTTCAAATCGAGAAACCAATAAATATCAGATCGTTTTTGCTATTGAATTCATGATTGCAATATGTAGCATAGTATGGGCTTTGTACTTTACCACATTGGTACCTCATAAAGCGTCCCTACAGCCGACCGGATAATAAAATACCGATTAAACGAGTTTC
>QLIY01003523.1:0-11806 GCA_003260075.1 Phallusia mammillata | reverse complement strand
AACTGTCACCATGCCAACAGCACATATGTATGAATAATGTATTTATCTTTAGTTTTGTTTCCCCGATACTTTGTTGCTCGCCATTACTTTTAAAAAAATAAAACTTGCTTATACATTTGTTGTTTACAAACCAAATCCCCTTAATTTTTTCGATGACTTATATTTCTGTGTTTGCATGTTTTGTTTCTTTGCTTTGAAATTTTGTCACCTGCAGCTTGAAGATCACAAATAAACCAACTATTTTATTGGAATTTTTTTCCTGGAATGTCTGAACCCAATTAAAGTAGTCAACTGTCACCATGCCAACAGCTAATGCATTTATCTTTAGTTTGTAGCTTTTTGTGCGGATAAAGCAGATTTAAATAGTTTCTTTTGTCATTTATAACTTACTTTGACTAAAATACACAACAACAGATTAATGGAGCCGAATATATAACAGTTTTTGAAATTACGTCAACCAGTTGTTACGGAAAACAGACCTTGAGCATTTCCCTTCTTTTCATCAATGTCAATGACATATAAAATTTCTTTATGGTTGAAGGGCATAACAGCTTTGAGGTTACAAGTATAATTTTTTAACTGTTCATAAAAATATTGAACCAGAGATCAGCAGCAACTGATTCATGTCCTGTTGCGTAGAGTTTAAATCCACCAACAGCAAGGAAATGCGAAATATTATCATGCAAGGGGAACAAATAATATCACCATCATAAATTTAATCACAGAGATTGCACAAATCACTAAAAGCACAGTGATAACATTGGGATAAGTGGCAGGCCTGTCATCTGTTGAAAAGTGAACTTTTTTCCACAGGGGGGGGGGGGGGGGGGGGGGGGGGGGGGGGGGGGGGGGGGGGGGGGGGGGGGGGGGGGGGGGGGGGGGGGGGGGGGGGGGGGGGGGGGGCCATTTATAATGGACCTAAAAACATTTACAAAAAGTGTCATAGTTTATCTTTACAGCAAAATAATAGATTAAATGGGATAACACCAACTGCATTCTGTTTGGCCAAACATTTATTTGTCTAAACAAGTGGCCAGAGCAAATTGCCCCTTAGATACAGAGTAACAGGGTTGCAAAGTCAGAGATATAAGATGGAATTAAGTTTAAGTTTTTTATCCAACTAATTAATTCAATAAAATCCAACACACCTGGTTGATCAACTTATCAATGAGGTGGGGGGGGGGGTGTATGTCTAATGCATTTATCTTTAGTTTTGGTTTCCCGATACTTTGTTGCTCGCCATTACTTTTAAAAAAATAAAACTTGCTTATACATTTGTTGTTTACAAACCAAATCCCCTTAATTTTTTCGATGACTTATATTTCTGTGTTTGCATGTTTTGTTTCTTTGCTTTGAAATTTTGTCACCTGCAGCTTGAAGATCACAAATAAACCAACTATTTTATTGGAATTTTTTTCCTGGAATGTCTGAACCCAATTAAAGTAGTCAACTGTCACCATGCCAACAGCTAATGCATTTATCTTTAGTTTGTAGCTTTTTGTGCGGATAAAGCAGATTTAAATAGTTTCTTTTGTCATTTATAACTTACTTTGACTAAAATACACACAACAGACCAATGGAGCCGAATATATAACAGTTTTTGAAATTCTGTCAACCAGTTGTTCAGGCAAACTGACCTTAAGCATTTCCCTTCTTTTCATCAATGTCAACAATATACAAAAATTTCTTTATGGTTGAAAGGTATAACATCTTGAAGTTACAAGTATAATTTTTCAACAATTCATAAAAATATTGAACCAGAGAGTAGCAGCAACTGATTCAAGGCCTGTTGCATGGAGTTTAAATCCACCAACAGTGAGGAGATGCAAAATATTACCATGCAACGAAAACAAGTAATATCACAATAATGATTTTAGTCACAGCGATTGCACAAATCACTAAAAGCACAGTGATAACATTAAGATAAGTGACAGGCCTGTCATCTGTTGAAAAGTGAACTTTTTTCCACAATCTCCTGACACGAAGAGAATGTTAAAATTGTTTTCAAGAGTTGCCGCATTGTTTGAATCGACTGACGGTAGATTTTGCTTCGCTTTGATTTATATTGGACCTGAAAACATTCACAAAAAGTGTCATAGTTAATCTTTACAGCAAAATAATAGATTAAATGGGATAACACCAACTGCGTTCTGTTTGGCCAAACATTTATTTGTCTAAACAAGTGGCCAGAGAAAATAGCCCCTTAGATACAGAGTAACAGGGTTGCAGAGTAAGAGATTTAAGATGGAGTTAAGGTTTTTATCCAACTAATGAATTCCATAAAATCCAACACACCTGGTTGATCAACTTATCAATGAGGTAGTGGATCCATAAAACATTAGTTCTGGGTCGAAAAAGTGACCAATCATTTCCCAATTCATCTCGCATCATTCTGTATATTTCAAACTGATAATCCCTAAACTAATCTGAGTATGCAAGTAAGAATATAGGAAAAAAAATCTGAAATATAAGACCAATCTAACATCATGATGGATTATGAANTACGCGACAAAGTAAAGTCAATTATTCTTGTCGAAATCCCGCTTGTTTCTGAACTGTAGTTTATCCCGTTTAGAGTAAAACTGAACGATTTTGTTTCACTCTTCTGCACAAGGATGGGGGGGGGGGAAAACAACAACAAACTAATTGTTTTACATGACATCTCTGGTTATTTCCTTTCAATTTAATACAGTCATATTAAAAGAGTAACTGTTAGCACAACACTGAAAGAACTTGTGAAATATATTTACTGCATGCAGTATTTTGGTAATCAAATGACAAGTTAAATGTATTTCCAGCTTAGGTTGAAATACTATACACAATACCTTTGGTCATACGCGACAAAGTAAAGTCAATTATTCTTGTCGAAATCCCGCTTGTTTCTGAACTGTAGTTTATCCCGTTTAGAGTAAAACTGAACGATTTTGTTTCACTCTTCTGCACAAGGATGTTGCCCCAGTGAAGATCTCGATGTTCGAACATTAAAGTATGCTCAGCCACTGCCAACCCACTGATGGTCTGCTTTAAAGCTGCAAGTGACTGAAAAATGAAGTGTTTTTTACTTAGTACATTGTTGGTGAAACCGTGAAAGTACGTGATAAGCTGCAGACATTGCACACTCTTTCAACTGAAAAGGTATCAGTGCAGCTGGTGATGAGAGATAGGTTATAGTAGCTAATTTAGCCACTAGCTGAAAAGCCACGCCTCACCAACCTGTTTGGTGCCACAGCTTGGCATAAACAACAGAAGAATTTGACACCTTGGAAATCAAAGTAGGTCAATCGCTAATTAAAATGATGTTGGCTTTAATAGGCCGCTTTTTGTAGCATGAATTACAACAGAATAAATACAATACCTGGGATGCATTATTGAACTTAAAATGTTCAATGTCGATTCCACCATCAGAAAATTCAAACAAAAAATAATGCTGGTTTGGGTCTGGCAAGAACGGTCGATCATTTTCTGACGTCTTCGCGCTGTTATATATGTCCCATGCATCAAGAAGCACAGCTGGGTATGACCCATATGTCAGATGGACTCTATGAAAAAATAAACAAACAGGTAAGCACTATACTTTAACAACTTGGTGTTGCAGAGTAATGTAAAGGCAACGAATACCATAAGACAATATGTCCTTACAGATAAATTTTACATTACAGTAAGAAGTTTTACAATGTAGTAACTACATCGATGTGATAATATGCCAGTAATTTGGGGGGGGGGGAAAATTCAAACAAAAAATAATGCTGGTTTGGGTCTGGCAAGAACGGTCGATCATTTTCTGACGTCTTCGCGCTGTTATATATGTCCCATGCATCAAGAAGCACAGCTGGGTATGACCCATATGTCAGATGGACTCTATGAAAAAATAAACAAACAGGTAAGCACTATACTTTAACAACTTGGTGTTGCAGAGTAACGAATATCTTAAGACAATATGTCCTTACAGATAATTTTTACATAGCAGTAAGAAATTTTACAATGTAGTAACTACATCGATGTGATAATATGCCAGTAATTTGTTTAGGCAAAGTGAATCATAATCAATGCTCACTTTATCAAATACAAATTTCAAACCGGGTTTAAATTGGCCTTATCTTAAATGTAGGAGCAAAAAATTGGCCCCGAATCTAACATTTTAGACATTCGAGTACAGCAAACCTTGCTTAATCCGGACCCATTTCGACCGAAAAGTTTGTCCCGTTAAAGCAAAATCCAAGTTAACCGATGTTGAATAGTGCAAGGCTTGTTACCTGGACCCCTTTGTCATTTGAGTTTCTGGTTAACTGAGGTTGACTGCAAATATAAATTTACCTGTAGAGTGAAATGAAATTGTCAGTTTTTGATTCCTCCGAAGTTTTCAGGTTGGAAAGTTCAACTGAGCTCACAATTTCAGGAACAATCTCGAAAAAGTTTTTTTGTCTTCCGTTCAGAATGTTTGTTCCTTCGATTGCAATTACCTAAAAAAAGTGTATTTACATTGTTATTTTGCTTGTTTTCAGCAGACAGTGTTACACAACACAAATGTTATACAGCGAAGTCAGATAACACTAATTGCTTTTTTGAATCAAATATTCATTGAGACATCGAAACTGTGGCATATTACAATAGAGATCGCTGGAAGAGCTACCGTATTTTATGGACCTTAAGGCGCAACTTAAATCCTTTTTTTCCTCATAAATTGATTGTGCGCCTTATAAGCTGATGCGCCTAATGTATAGACCAAGTAGTGCTTAATTGCTTTGTTTAATAAGCTTTATATGGTAACCCATACTCCTTAAAATATGTTGCGTTCGAAAGCCCGGTGCGCCTTATGTATGAACAAAAAACTAATTAAAGCAATTTATTGACAGTGCGCCTTATAATGGGGTGCGCTTTATGGTCCGTAAAATAAATATTTGTGAATACATTATGTCTGGCAGCAACAGTTAATTAAAATATTCATTTGATGTTGCATTTTTGCCTAACTGTTTTGATTCATGAAAATCTTCTTTAAATAGAAAATGTGGTAAGTATTAAAGATGTATATAGATGTTATAAACAAGGATTTATACTTTTTTTACTCTTAGCTTTATACTTTCCATGATCAAATAAATGCTATTGATGGGACAAGTACCCGGTACCCAGTACTTGGTATCAAATGATTTCAGTGGTATCGAAACTCGTACTCTGCATCGAAATACATGAAAAAAGTATATTAACAAATTTTGGAAATGCAATAACATTGGAACTAGGGTTCCTCTATTTCCCGGATTTTTTCATTCCCGGAAATCGGGAAATATTTTTTAACCGGGAAATAATTTTTTTCAGAATTCCCGGGATTCCCGACTGAAAAAGTGCCTACTTTTTCGTGAATAATTACGTCATTGCAACGGTAAAATTAGTTTATTTTCGATAGGGGCATCTAATTAGTCATGATTTTGTTGATTAAAATGTTAACAACATTCAGGAATTACGTAAAATAAATTCGTTATTTCTAGTACCGCTAGGTAGCGCATTTTCGCGAAAATAGTTTACCACCTCGTATAAAAACGCTTACTTACTTTGTGATTAAAATTACAAAACGCCATATTTTGGTAACAGTTAGCAGAAATTTGAACATTTACGTTATTTTTTCACAAAATTAACATGTTTTTGCTTAATTGTCTGTTTTCCGGGAATTCAAAACAAATTTCCCGGGATTCGGGAATGTAACTTTGCCGGGAAATCCCGGGAATTTCCCGTCGAGACATTCCCGGGGGGGGGGGGGAACATTCAAATATTCGTTACTTTATAACTGCTGGAAAAGCACTAATTTTTGATGATCATAAATTACTAGTGCTCAAATCTTTCACACACCTGCTGTAGTAATTTGGATCCCAATTGAAAAACTTGTGATGACATCACAGAGCATTTGTTCTTTGCTGAGAATTTCATTTGACGCAGCAAGTAGACCATCGATGATGCTTAGGGAAGAAGACCTTTTTTGTTTCTTCCATTGAGAGTCGATTGCATCTTGAAAAATTTCTCTCAGTTCTTTCACAGCTGGAAAACATTTTTTTGTTACATTTAGAACTTAAATTTATAATGAATGAGTTTTTTGGGATATGTATACAAATTACATTTTTTTAATGTAATGCTTATTTTTTGAGAGATTCTTACGCTTTAAATAAACTCACACATAATATTATTTTCCCTGTACATACTTCTTAAACTTATTCTCAACCACATATGGCTTACAATAAAGAATGACATACACAGTTTTTTAACTCCACAACATTGGATAGAATTGAATAAATACAGACAGCGGGCTTTGCCTGTAGGAGCTTTGTAATAGTGAAACATAGAAGTTACCCTTTGTAACATTTGTTGTGTCTGTAATATGTTAGTGCTTTTTATTGTAAGTCACACACAGTATAGAACTAGAAGGGTGGCTTAGCACATTTTACTATAGCATATACACTACAACCTATTCTGCAAACTGTAATATATTCTCTATATTTATTTATATTGGGTCCCATATTATCCAACATTTTTATAATCTTGATTTGTTTCTGCAGGCAGNAAAAAAAAAAAAGAAAAAAAAAGAAAAAAAAAAAAAACAAATCGAGTAAAATCAAAATGTGTCCCCTTCAGGGAAGGGGACCCATAATAATATAACTTTTTATTACCTTTCTTGATTTCTTTACTTTCTTTCGTTGGTTCCTTTTTGCTAATTGCCAAAACCTCAGTCCAGCACTGAAAATTCAAATAGATATTAAATATAGTTTACATGGTTATGCTTTGTAGCAATGTTGTGTGCAAAATGTTTGAAAAACAGGGTAAGGGATAGAAAACTTGGGACAAAGTGTGATTAAACAGTTAGTTATTTCAACAAATAGCAGTGGCAAAAGCCTTAGGCTTGCCATGTACAAGTTTTAAATTACATTGTGATTCGGCTTTCGGTGGGTTCACCACTGAGCCTGTGTAGTTAAGTTGATAGACGAGTTTCGGAAAAGACTCCAATTGCGGGTTCGAATCCCACCACAGGTTAGATTTTTCTTTCCTGTGCCTCGCCGTATGGGAATGCTTGTTGACCAGTTAATTCGGTATGACACATTCCTTGGGCCTTTTTATGAGCGTGCCATGTTCGCTGGTCTGCATAGTGCTCCAGGGCTGATCACAGTTATGTACATATGTTCATATTAACTGTTTGCAGTGTTGTATCGTTTAGCTATTACAAATGTGTTGCAAAACTGAATCTACTTTTCCTATTAAAAAGTAACACAAAATGTTTGAGTGAGTCATTAGCTTTGTTTGAGTGAGTTATAATTATGAACAATCTAAATGGAAAATTGCCATGCCGCCTTAATAACATGTTCATTTTGTGAAAACTATCTATTTGTGAAAACATGTTTTATCTGTATGCAACAATAGATGTTTTTTTGAAAACATAACTAAAGGTAAAAAAAAGAAATATTTTTTTACAAATGTGTTAGATTTTTGTGTGGACTCACCAACTCCCATGTTTTATGCAGTTTGATAATTTGCTCGTTGTTACTGAAGTGATCACCGAACATCATGGAGCAGACACCTTTCATTGCTAAACCTCGCATGTGCCGAGTCAAGGAAATGTGCTCTCCTTCAGGCATTTTCATCCACTTTTGAACAAGTTCTCTTGACAACTAAAGAGTAAAGCACACTAGTTAGCAGAGTATCATAAATAATTCCCACCCTAACTTATCTGTCTCTGAAAACTAAATTTCACAAAAAAAGAAAACATGCTTGATGTCACAGGCCTATATGTGCTCACTAGTTACCTTAAATATTACACATAAAAATGTTGGCATACAAAGGTATTACCATTTTAAAACAACCAGTAAATTGACATGTGTTGTTTATAGATTGCTGACACCTGTTCAAGAATTTAACATTACTGAGCACACATTGCAAGTGGCATTTTAAAACCGGCCTTATTTTTAAGTTGCATTAACATATTTCATTAAATTACTCAGGAGATTTGTTGAGCAAGGATTTGATTTAAATAGCAAAGATAAATTGTACAAAACTAATTAAGTTCAGTTACTTATTTCACCTTGTTCAGAATTCTTGCGCTGATGAAGCAAACTTGACAAACATTGCTGGCGTTTTTCCGCTATGTTTGAAAACAAAAACTATGTTGCTTGCTTTGCACATGCTTGAAGAAAGCTGGCTGTTAAAAGAAGCACATGTCAATGAAAGAATTGAGATGCACAAATATAAATCTGAATGAAGGGAATTTCTAGGGTACCAGCGTAGCTATTTTATAATGGCTGCTTCCCTATGGATTTCCCTGACAAGCCAGGGCAAACATCTATGCCTGTAGGACAAACTTGATGTCTATTTTTGAAGTTAATTTGTATGGCAAGGTAGTTCAACTTTAGAGTTTTTACAATGTGTAATATATGTAGATTTACGTTAAAAAATAAGTTTAAGTAATTCAGATTTGGCATTTGGACTCTAACATAAAATTACTAACGTGAAAGAAAATCATTCACCTTTTGAAGTAGAGTTTTTAATGTGTTCGCAAATATCTGAAATTTGTTTTTTACACAAGCATTCATCGGATAAGTCGATTATTCCATCACAAACTGGATGGCGTGGCACCAAAAATGACAAGATCAAGACAACAAGAGCATCTTCATTGGTTACACCACACACAATTGTCTAGTGTCTCTGTAAAATAAAATATACTGCTCAGGTGTTGGTGAAGGACACTGATTGCCACAAGCAAAGTTTCCTAGAATCTTGAAACATCCATTCACATACCAAAATGACACAATGATTGTTAAAACAGATGTTATAATGCCGATAAATTATCGGCCGCTTTTACACCTCTGAGCTTGTGTTATCATTGCGTTGGTGAGAGTTTGCAGTCGCGCGATCCTCTTATCGCTGTTTTTTTTGTAAAACCCTTCTGAAGATAAAGCAGTTATCCAACAACATGTTTATGCCATGTTGTTTCGAGTTAGTTAGTTGCACAAAGTATTAAAATATACAAAACTAAATTGTAATAAAATGTTGTAGAGACAATAGCTGTTTTTGTAACAACTGTCAAAGATGAAAAAATGATTCTTAGGTAGATTGGTGGAATTAAAATAGAGATGGTGGAATATGTATATATTTCAAACTCACCTCACACAAACTTTGGGAAAATAACAAAGATCGGCGGCTTCAAACATTTTCTTCTGACAGCGAAACAGACCACAAATTCTACTGTTTGTAAAGATACAGTTGAGGCAAAAACGCATTTGTTTCTCTCCTGACATTTGTAATGTGTTGGGCAACCGACGTCACATGGCGTCAAACCCTGACACGTGACTGTGGCGTTGATAAAAGTTGAAAACGAAATACCACAAAAAAGATTTGGCTAAAATACTTCGTCTAACCAAAACTTAAGTATAATAAACACAGATAAGCAAAGCAAAGCTACACTTTTTTTTTGAGGTTTACAATTGCTTTAAAAAAGAACATTGCGTTGAAAGTTATACAAAAACAAGTCTGTTTTGTATTTGATTGCGTTTTGCTGCACACAAGCAAAGCACATGTTGAAACTCCTAGTGGTCCGGATTAGGCAATTCGAAAACAATCGATGTTGAAAATAGAAAACATATGAGTTAAGCAACTAAACACTTAGATGAGTTAAGTTGACAACATTACAACATAGATCCACTTAAAACAATCACCAATCTGGAAATAGCTGCGCAACGTTAAAACGCCATGAAGCGATAAAAAAGTGTCGGGCATAATTGGTGGATAATTAATGAACGCGTTGCAGCTATGATGTCACAGAAAGTGAGTGGGGGGCAACGAGTCGAGGAGATTCTAGACACTGACCACCCGTGAGCCATTGAAGGCGCTATACCGAATCAGCCGGTCACCAAGCATTCACCACAATATGGCAAGGCGTAGGCTAGAAAAATCTAGCCTGCGGTGGGATTCGAACCCACGACAGGAGTCTTCCCGGGACTCTACCAATACCAACTGAGCTACACAGGCTCAGTAGAGAATCCGCCGAAAGTCGAATCAATCTTCGTCGATCGCTCACAACAGAATTAACAAACAAAAACAACCAAATTTCCAAAGCGTTTAATATCCAATCGTTAACACGCAAGGCGAAAGCTCGAATCGTACAGTTCCGCAAATCAATGACCGACTTTGATTAGTATGGCGATCAATTTAGTCAACTTTTAGCCCTACTTGAATTTTTTCGACATTTTGATTCAAATCCAATTCGTATTTCCAAAGTAACAACTCCACCGATTAAAAAAAAATAACAAGTGAAAAGCAGCTTCTCAATAGAAAATTGCTTAAACATCATTGGCATTAATGTCGCATGTTTGCCAAGCACAAACGGCGCGTTTATGCGTTGAAATGCCCACAGAGGTAGGACGTCGCGTTAACGGCAAGTTCTGGTAAGCGTTCTTAAATTTTGAGGTGAATCAAATACGAGAAGTCGTATGTGGTGAGATGCAGCAACTAAAAACTCAGGTTCCTTGAATTTCAAAGCTTGAAAATTGACTTTGTACAAATCATGTCCACACTTATGTCTTATTTTCTCGATTCCGGTATTTAAAAGAGTTTCGCCGATGTAAGTTTCCCACACGAACATGTAGGTGTACTTACAACACCAATGCTGGGTATACGCACTTTCTCTGTGTGGCAATTGTTCTTTCACTAATAATGACATTAGTTGTTGTAACGTCTGAATTAAAAAAACGAATGCGCATTTGTTTCAAGCAACTTTATTTGCATTTTGTTTTTAATTTAAACTTTTTATTGATATAGAGGGGGTTAACCAACAGGGAAATTCCGAGTAATATTCGTTTACATTTTTTGGACAAAAAGATGCGAATATTAGTCCAACGATGTCGGCCAAAACTGCTTTTAAAACTTCTTAAAACCAATCTTAAAAATCTTTTTGGGCAAAGTGAGTGTGTCGTCCAAACGTTACTTGTTTTTGTTCAAATCGCAAAATCGCTAGCAGAACAATCTATCGAATTGTTAAGAGCAAATCATTCGCACAATTGTAAAAAAAAATCTTTCCGTCCGAAGTCAAACACGGAAGGCCGATTGCGACTAGAAATTCTAGTTTGTTTGAACAAATGACGAAGCAAACTAAGTTGGTGCTCCCTTCATCTGATAAGCCCTGATTTGTTTGCTTTGTCGCGTCTGGCTGGCACTGGCACGTAGGTGGGAAGTAAAAAAATGACGTAAAACGCTGTTCAAGAGTTTTGCAGCAATGCCGAACTTGTAAAAGCGTTTGCCGGTCATGGTTTAGTTACTTTACTTTTCATAAAGCATTCTTAACCTAATGTCCACATAATATCAAACATTTTCATTGATTTTACTTGCTCTAGCACTATATTAAACAACCAAACCAACCAAGATCAAAATTTACTCTTTTATGTTCCTAAGCACAAATAAAGTGACATAAAGATTTCTGGTTATTGCACCCAACCCAATTTAAATGTTGTTGTATTTGAATTTACAAAGGACGTTAAACTTGATTTTATTTAATCTGTGCCAATTTGCAAACCCAAGAGTTCTCAAATCCAACCCTGCTTTGTTCACAGGTTGTACAGATTATTTTTAATTTAAACGATATCAAATGATGACAATTGAGAATAATTTTAATGTCCATGTCTAAAATTGTTCAAAAATATATTGATTTTAAACATTAACCCATCTAAACCAGCACAAAAGCCTTCAAATTGAAAACAGGTTATTATGGGTCCCCTTCCCTGAAGGGGACACATTGTGTTTTTGTCTATATTTTTTTTTTCTTTTTTTCTTTTTTTCTTTTTTC
>QLIY01003520.1:0-11829 GCA_003260075.1 Phallusia mammillata | reverse complement strand
CACAAGTGCAAAGGTTGTATAATTTGTACCAGACTCCAACAATACATAAAAGCTGCTCAACGGATTACGCAGAAAAAAAGACAATTTCTTGACATAAGTATACATAAAGTACACTTTTTCTTGTATAATTATTCGCAACGTTAATAGCGCGTCGTCTATCTACGTCGTTTGCAGTACATATTAGGGTTGAACATAATCTTCAACACTACCTGTACTATAAATATAATTTATTAAAAGAAAATTGAAATAACAATCAACGAAAAAACATGTTGAATAAAACCACATTATTTGTCGGGAGACATTCCTATTTTCCGGGATTTTGCCTGCTTCAAATAGTTAGCGACTTTTATAAAGCACACTCAGTTCCATTACTGGAACAGAAGCCTTATGTATTTGTACATACGCCATAATTCAGTGATTCTCAACTTGTTTAAGGCTAGAGACCACCAGTTCACATTTTCAGTTTATAGCAAAATTGCCATGAAAAAACACTGATCTTGTTCAGTGAGTTGTTTTATATCCACAACAATAGCAATAAACTTTACCATGAAGCATTTTTGTTTGCATCTGTCGAAAAAAATTTGCATTTTTGACATGAATATTTTTTGAAAATGCTTCACTCGTTGCAATGCTTTATCTCTCAAGGTAAATGACAAAAAAAAACTCCAGGAACTAATTTCTGTTTCCAATGAAATCGAGACAATGAAAACAAGCAGAACATTTTTCAATATGCACATAATTAGGACTATACCATGTAGCTTGTTTCAAATTTGTTTACTAGTTAAGGTAAGTGTAACCTTGAATCACTCTCACAAACAACTGTTACAAACAAGTCAATTTAAGTGGGTTATTTTTGTATTAAAACAACCGCACGAAAATTAGATGCATTCTGTGTAGATATAAGCTATAATGATAAGTTTGTTTTTCAAGTCTTTTGGTTTATCATCATATTTTCATTCTTCCACTCTTCGTTCCTTTTCATAGTTCTTCTAAATCACAATCTTCTTTACATCTTTCTTCTTCATCACCATGACAACAGTCAGAATGAGAATCATCAACATCATCAGGCAAAGAATCGAGTTGAGAGAGACCTCCATCAGTAAATGAATGCATCGATTGACCTCTAACAAATAGGTTAAGAGTAAAAACTTCAAATGACAGTTTACAATGACTCATAGATTGGATTAAATTTCAACGCACCCATGTAATTGTGTTTTCAGCAAAAAATAACTTTTGAAACAAATTATAAGCAGACTTTTAATTGTGTCTTACCAAGGCAAGTTTTTCCATCTTTCGTCAGCAAATATCCTTGAGAACAATAGCAGTAAGCTGCACCAGTCGTGTCGATGCCACACATGTGAGAGCATCCCAATTCCTCCTACAAAGCAATTCACATCAGAGTTGAGTTTGTTTCGCTTGGCGAAAGAAAACATATTTGGCGACACAATTGCACTAAAAACGATCCTTAAGCCGGAAATAGATGCGTTATTAAACGCAAAAAAAGGTAAATAAAGCATAAGACCCAGTCTATTTTATACGTCAAGAAAAAATACAAGTTTACCCTATTGCAAACAAGTTGGTTATCATTATCAAGTTCTGGTGCAAGGATAAAGGGTCCTAGAGAGATTTTCTTAGATGCATCATCAGTATCAACTGCGATTGATCTTTCGACTGGATTATCAGGTATCGGTCCAGAAGGACAGTTCTGATGAAATCAAGTTTAAATGTGAGATAAACGATTTACAGGTGGCGGGTAACAACATACGCAGCAAAACGTTAATAGAAGAATATGATTCTTGGTAAGTTGCCATTAGTCTGTGCAGCAATGTTAATAAAATATCATGGAAATACGCAGGTTGACAATCATCTTATTTGAAAGAGATCCGAAAAACTCTCATACCATTTTGCAGTCGTTGTCTTCCGTTTTTTTGCAGATATTCATTCTGCACCTAAGCCATATCTCCTGGTCCGAGTCCTGGACACCAAACCAGCTGAATCCCAAAAAAGAGAAACCAAACTTGCGAGAGTCGGTCACATTGTAGATGACATTCCCATCCACATCAAGAGGATCAGGCGCGACACATCTGTGAAAAATAATTGAGTTGAAGTGGAACTTTTGTCACTGAATTACAAGCGCTCACCCTCCGATGACAACAGGATAAACAGTTTCAGTTTCATTCTCAGCGTCCACCAGAATACAGTCTATTCCCTAACCATTTAAAGTAATGAAAAAGGGTTGGTGGTTTTCATCCCAGGGTATTTTTAGTGTGTTTATGTGACATTATACCTGCAAAACCAAGTTGGTGTCAGCCTCCACATCGATGTTGATACCAATGTAAACAGGGGATCCAATTGTTATCATTTGTTCAGTTTCAATTGTAGTAAAACTGTCCGATGTGTAACGAGCCATTTCAATGGTGAATGATGACGTTGTTTTGCCTAAATCCACCTCAACGTGGCTGCACAAGAGGATTTAACTGGTTAATATTTGTCAGTATGGTAAGCAGTAAAATATTTTTATTCTGCAAACAGAAACAACGTAACCGTTTTCGTAAAGTATAACACATTATGCTCACATACGATAAGCGAGCACTCCTTTTTATATGTCAGTAGGTTATAATAGTTCCACAGCCCATTAAAAATGACATAAATGCGATAAAAAAGAGATGTACAAATCTCAAACCTGATCATTGCCACCAACGGTTGATCCATTGTCGCTATTCCTAAACGATTGTAAGCGCACTGAAACACCACGACTGCCGATTCCCCATTGCGAGTTATAATTTGTGGCGACGAGCCAGCAGCGAAACCAAGCGAGACTTTGTAGGTTACCACAATTTCGGTGCTGCTCTCCTGGAAATATACAAAAATGTGTAGATAGGCATTCATTGGCGGACTCAATATGACCAATAACTGGCAGTGATTAGGAATTACAACCCACTTTTAGCAACATTGACAATCTTACCGTAATGTTTGCTGAGCATTGTCCAATTCCTACTGGGAAATTCATGTTATACTCGTCAGTCTGGTTGTCCTTCACTGCAAAGCAATTATCGAGTGGTGTCGAATCGTCACCAATCATTTCAAGCTGTTCGCCGGCTCCAGGGAGCAGAGATCGGACGTAACCACCAGGCAGGCTGAGGAAACAAACAAAAGTGGAATAAAAATAGAAATCAGAAAGACAAACCATTTGCACATTGTCCAATTTTATGCAAAATGCTATAAAAATTATTCGTAATTACCAAACGGACAACGAAATATATTTTAGAACATACCTCGCCGAAACACCGGCTGTTGTGCAGTTGGTTGTGATTACTAAAATAACAACGAAAGGTTTTTTATAAAATACAAGATTGATTTTTCTTTTGTTATCCCGACAATCTAGATGACTCAGTGATTCGTACAACCGCTGGTTGGTAAGTTATTCCCAGCTCGACAACTACCAGGGTTTAATTGGTAGTGCAGTGGTTCTCTACTCGACAAAGCAGTATTTAGGGGCGCCACGGGTGTGGTGTCAATAGAGTAGTTGTAAATTAATGTTTGTAGAAGAAGTCAAGTTTCTCACTTCAACATGAGCAAATCTTTCGCCTTTTACTAAATCCGTGGAGTGGGGTATTTTCAAGAGTCTTTGCTATTTGTTGAAACCACAACAACTGCTTGTGGTAAAAAAAAACTGTGTTTTTTATGTGCAGCTAATTTCATCCTAGGTTTTCTTTGGGAAACAACTTTGACTGTGACGCAGATGTCCCTGCTCTAGATGAATCAGTGGATTGTACAACTGCATTGCAACTGTAAGATTGGTGCTTCTAATCCCAGCTCGGCCTTTAAGACTACCTTTGGACATACTTCACCAATTCCAGCTCTGCCTGTAAACAACGATGAAAACCTGTTTACTAAAGTGTTAACAGGATTGATTGTAAAACAGCAAGTTGCTATTGACTTTTTTACTTCAATTGGCTTAAATTCATCTGGCACATATTCTTCAAGGGCAGGGTTGCTTGGCCAAGAACTTTTATGCTTCTCTAAAAATCTCGCACCATTGAGCCATAAACTTGATCCGAGCAGCTTATTCACTGTAATTCCTCTTGAAGCTCCATCAGCAGGATTCTGCTTGGTTCCTACATGCCTCCATTGGGATGTGGTAGTCTGCTGATGTATTTTTGATAAACGATTTGCCACAAATGTAGAAAACCGCTTTTTCTCATTTGAAATGCTAAAGAGAACAGCACTGGAGTCAGTCCAAAATGTAGACTTATAATCAGGGTGGTCCAAGCGTTCTCGTAACCACTTGTCAGCTTTAACAGCAAGAACAGCTGCAACAAGTTCCAATCTGGGAATGCTTTCACTTTTTGGTGGAGTGACCTTGGATTTTCCACACAAAAAAGATAAATGTACACAATGATTCTCGTCTTCCTGTCGAAGGTAAGTAACAAATCCATAACCATTTACAGATGCACCACAGAAATGGTGAATTTGGCGCTGAATATCTCTTCCAAAATGTGGCGGGTTCAAACATAATTCAAACGTCTGGGGAGATTTGTTACCCTGGCTTGTCGAGGGTATTTCCAGTTTCTGAATTTTCCTAGGCCTATTTACGTTTTGACCAAAAATGTGTGTTTATTTTATTACCTCACTTCATTTTAAACAATAGTAGCGTACGTTGAATCTATCTCTTTACAGTTGTTTCTAACAGTGGTTGCCTTGTAAATTATCTTCACTTGCCACTTGGTTATCTTTTTTCTCAATCCTCACTCTTCTTTGACACTCTCCCATTTCATTGATCATTTGTTGTCGCTTGTTGCCTGCCCTCCCTAATAATTCTGCACTCGGAGCATCGTGTCGCGCTTTTTTGTTCTGCAGCGTTTGTTTCATTCCCTCTCTACGCTCTCCTTTTAGTTTGCAACTTACAAAATCGTTTTTACAGTGCTTCACCTCTAGACTATACTTCACGCAGAACTCTTTTGTTATGTTGTCAAACATAGCAATCTCGAATTTGCGGGTGCAAAATTCAAACTTGTAATTGCCAAAGCAATGAAAACGCATTGGTCGGTTTTATGTTTGTTCCAGTGGTGGGTTTTGAAAACAAAACAACAAAAACTGTTTGACTTTTTTAGTATGTTTCTAAAAATATCTGTCCAATTTTTATTGCGAATATAACGACCCTTTACAGAACCGTAAATTTTGTCCCAATCGTCTGACGGCAAAACGAATGAGGTTTGGTCCACTAATATATCTGAAGGGTCCCCCTTTTTTTAAATTAAGTCCCCTAGAACAACATGTGCATTGCAGATTGTACATTCAGTTACATTTCTGGTGCTGTACTATGTTTGATAAAGATTTTTATTTTCAGTCCTAGTTTAAACAAGTTATTTTTACGAGCATGCAAACTGTCAGCTTATCAACTTGGAAATTGGTGCACCAGTTTATACAACTAACTTTTAGCTGCAATTGTTGTAAAAAAAATAGTACAGTATAATGATTAGAATGTAAACTATTTTCTTTTATTCGTTAACAGATGGCTAATGGATGCAGTCAGTGATGATCAATTGAAAGAAATATCAACATCACGGGTATGAGGTTTTAGATGCAGTGGGGTATATGGGTGACCCCACTAAAGCAAAAATGAATAAAGAGAGATGTTCTTCAAAAAGTAGTTGTGTTCTAATGCTGAAAACATTGGTTGCAAAGTTTAAGGTTAAAGTAGTGTAGCATGGTTACTTATACAACATTGTGCGCTTTTCAGGTACTCTAGCTAAGACACAAAACTATTTTTATCAATTTGTTTGTACGCAAAATTTGTAACTAATATTTATTGACATGCACTTGATTAGGTCATCGCGTTTACGGCCACACTTACAAAGAAGTTTTTTTGAACGCGTTGACGTATAAGTCACGATACTCAGTTGAATTTTAAATACGTAATACTCTTTTTTTATAATGAGCCAGTGACTATGTAAATATTTGGAAAAGAATAAAATTTTGATAAGCACATGGCATAAAAGTGCTTTTCTGTGTCAAGTGTGTTTTGAATGCACCTGTATGGTGGCCCATTGTTATCAATCACTTTTAATAAAAAAATAGACAATAAAATTTAAAATAGCGAAATTAAAAACGAAAAATAAAATTAAAAATAACGAAATTGAAAGTACGAAAACAAAAATGAAATCCTACACGTAGCCAATCTCTATCATTCCAATGCTTTTTCAATGGGCGATGGCCCATCGCTATCAAAATCCACAGACATCATATATGCGCTATGACCATAGAATTCTAAAAACATAGAAGGACCACTCATTGTTCTTGCGTCTCGTTCCGCATGAGTAAGACTGACACGATACCGCGAGTTTTCTCGTAACTTCGGTACCTGTTGTCTGTTTCGTCGTTCGAAAAGTGAAAATATAAACCATGGCACCCCCCCCCCCCCCCCCCCCCCCCCCCCCCCCCCCCCCCCCCCCCCCCCCCCCCCCCAATTCTAAAATTAAGAACGAACGCAAAGTTTCAATTTTTGCTGTCCGATAACCGGGTCTTGCCAAAAGCCCATAGAGAGCAGCCACAAGGTTTGTGTTGTCCATGAGAGATTCAGCCTCTGGTGATTGCATAAAAGAAATGCTACAAAAAGAAACGTAAATTGCCATGAATATGCAAAAAAATCGTAATATCAGTCAATGTCAGTATTTTTCTTCACAGGGCAGCAATTTGTGAGTTGCACTTTATGCCATCAGATATTGTTGTTCATGGCAAATTCAAGACTCTTTGCCAGCGTCCTAAACCATGTTTACATTTACCCAAAAAGTCCAGATTTACCCATCCCCCTAGAAAGCCATCAGTGGCAAGAGTTGCAGAAGAGCCCAAAAAAAGACACAAGAATATTATTGACTTACAGAAGTCTTTTAAACAACTACCTGAGTTTTTGAAAGGTTAGAGAGGCCAGCTGTTAGTCTGCTAGGTGCCATGTCAGTAAAAGTAGTTAATAATGCAGATTCATTTTCAGAAAAATGGATATTTTATGAGAAAGGAAACAACTTGGTGTCAGAATTACATGTAGAGGCACAACTAGTTCTTCATTTAAGCTACAAATTTAAGCAAGTTTTTACCCCAAAAAAGTACAAATCAGAATTCATTTTCACACTGTTAGGGTTGTTTTTGCATTAAATGCAAAAATTGCAGAGTTGTCTGTAGATGGGTGGAAAGTTGATTTGGGATCAGTACCTCTGACGAGTCGACCTTTTCAAAAGACTCGACTTGACTCGAGTCTCGGTTATGAAAAGACTCGACTTGACTTGGACTCGTTATTTCACCAACAAAAACGGAAATTGCTTGTAATTAATATCTTGTTCAATTGGCTTCAACCAAACAACAAAAGCAATTTACTGTGCGATGTGATGTTATTTCTGCTTAATTTTAAAGTAACGAAGTCGCTGCTACATGCACAAACTTTCTTACTCTGGCATTAAGCGTTGTACTTATTGCTTGGGTTTTAAGGTAATCGAATGCAGTACATGCCGAGGCCAAACAAACGCTCCAGCGCATGCGGTAAAATATGAATTTTCGGTTTTCAAAAACGCCTTTGAACTGGTTGACGTTCTTTTCGTTACTGTTTAATAAGTGTCAATTAACAGGTTTTATTAAAGTTGACCCGACTATAAGAAAGGGACATTGATGAGGCGCGATGAACCATTCAAATAGATTAACTATCCAAACCTTTTTGCAAAAACTTTTTGTGACTTGCCTTGACTCGACTTGAGACTCGAACCCCTTCTGACTCGACTTGAGACTCGAATCCCTACTGACTTGACTTGAGACTCGACTGATAGGACTCGTTACCCAACCCTTATTATGACCAACTGCTTTTCTACAAACAATATGTAGATGAAATTTCCAATCTGACTCCCTGTAGTGGAGTACAAGAAGAAGTTACAAACACAAAAGTTCATCCTATTTTTACATGGAAAAATGGATCATTTAAAAAGCAGTTTATCATACAGATGAAGGTAAACTTGGCTCGTCATATATTAAGTTGGAGAGTAGGACAGTGTTTGCTTGCTAACTCCAACACATCTGGAACTGCTGATTACATCTTTCTTTTTGCTAAGTAAGTACACTACTGTACTAACTTGTTAAACCAATAAAACATTTGGAACCATTTTATTATATACAGAGGTTATTTACAATAGGCTTGTTTGCACTTGTAGGTGGTTCGACACAGTAAATTGTGGCGTCAAGTGTCCAATTCGCAATCCAAAAGACTCTCGATTGTTATGGCTACAAAATGCGTTTATTGAAGAGATTATTGCTTGGAAGGTCTTTTCATTTATTTAGTACTCAGACAACATTAACAAAACAATATAATAATTACCAAACATTCTGCATGAAGATTATGTTAACTCTTAGTCCCTGTGATGTTATTCCCATTGGTGTCATCAGTTCATCACCTCAATGTTTTATTTATGTAGAGTGATATAGAAAAACACCACAAGGGTGAGACGAAAAGAATTATGGCCCGTCCAACACTGGAANAACTCAAACTGGTTTGGGGGCCAAAAACAAACTTTTAAGTAAGTCGGGGGCCGCACTATCGACACATTTGTTACGGTGTAACATGACAAGAAAAGACATTGCGTGATCAAAAAGTGAAATGTTCATTAATGTCACTAACTACATTAAAAAACATAATTGTAATAAATAACAAACAGATATACAGTGTAGCAAAGTGAAAGAGTCAACTGTGCTATATTGTTTTGTGTGGAAACAATGGCCTACAAAGACGCAACAATGTATAAAATATGACGCAACAATCGCAATTGCTGATTTTAAACATGATCTCGCTCAATCAAACGCTGCATATACCACCAGTAGAGAATGATTGAGCCATGTAAATTCACCGGTCTTATGGGATGTTCCGCTTAAGTAAAACACAAAACTTCTCAAAATTACTTCGCGGGCCGCACAAAAACCCTTGGAGGGCCGCATGCGGCCCGCGTGTTTGAGACCCCTGATGTAGAGTGATATAGAAAAACACCACAAGGGTGAAACGAAAATAATTATGGCCCGTCCAACACTGGACGGATTAGTATTTACAACAAGAAATCTGACTTTTCTTGCAAAGAGGCTTGTAGAAAATTTCGAATATGTGTGCCTTCACACTTTTTCACAAGATGTGTTGGAGGCATTTTTTGGAAACATTGTAAGCTTATTTGTTGCTGTTTGCATAAATAACAGAAAACCGGTTACACAATTTGTAATTTTATTTAGAGACAACTTGGACATCGAGCCAGAAACCCTGATATATTTCGGGTGTCATTTGGGGTGCAGCACATAACCCAACGCAAAATAATAATAAAAAATGAAAGAGGAAAACACTACATTATGAAAAAAGAATGCCTGGACAGAATTGTGTGATGAACCACTCCGAAAGAAAAATAAATAATTTACAGCTATTGCAACCCTTGTTATTTTGATGTAGTGGCCAAATTTGCTCGCAACCCAGATTGTTTGTTTACTTTTCTAAAAATGTTTTCGAACTGTTTTCTGCTAAAACTGTGACCGAGTACCCTTATAAACAGCTTGACAATATAGGTAACAATTGTTTCTCTTTGCTCATAGTCACATTTGGCCATGTCACTTAAAGTTTCTGTAAACCTTAAAAAGTGGGAACCAGAAAATACATAAACAATCACAGAATCAAAATTAATAGTGCTAAGTTTCTTGTTGCATTCCTTGCTAAAATTTAAATACAAATAGTCCGTGAAGAATGTAAAATGTTCTGATGGCCTTTTTAAACATCCGTTTTTTCTTTCAAGCATGCAAAGAAATGATGAATTTGCATCATTGGCATCGTACAAATGTTGAATAAGGTGTGGAAATTGCTTTTCTGCTTTATGTACTGTGTAACCACCTACGTAGGCTAAAATTTCGCTTTCAGTTTTTGTAAGTGGTAATGATTGAGCCATGGCTTCTTTTTCCGGATGACGCACAATTTCGTTAACAACGTGTAACAGTTGTTTTGCTGCTTCCATTTGTGACAATTTTAAAAATAAAATATGAGCGTCACAACAATACTTTGGTTACTCTTCAATAATTTATGCTTGCTTGGTTGCATTTGGCATGCATACCTAGCCATTTTGTAAAAACTTTATACCCTGCAGGAGATTTTGACGCTTTACAAAATCAGGGTATTTTCGCATGTGGACTGCATGACACTGACAGGAGTTGTGTCGAGTCGATCTGGAATGTCAAACAGTTCCAAAAGCAACTTTTCGGTAATTTCACTGCCCGACATACTTTTTAAGGTAAAGCTCCTGCTAACAAGGTAAAAAATGTTATAAAATAAACCGACATCACTGCAAAAAGCAGGTACAGTAGCCTATTTGTCGCCTGCCGCTGTTGACACATTTTCTGATCGTGTCAGTCTTACTCAAGCGTGACGAAGCCCAGTGGTCCTTCTATGTTTTTAGAATTCTATGTCCAGACAAATAATGTGGTTTTTTCAACATGTTTTTTCGTTGATTGTTATTTCAATTTTCTTTTAATAAATTATATTTATAGTACAGGTAGTGTTGAAGATTATGTTCAACCCTAATATGTACTGCAAACGACGTACATAGACGACGCGTTATTAACGTTGCGAATAATTATACAAGAAAAAGTGTACTTCATGTATAATTATGTCAAGAAATTGTCTTTTTTTTTCTGTGTAATCAGTTGAGCAGCTTTTATGTATCGTTGGAGTCTGGTACAAATTATACAACCTTTGCACTTGTGCTGGTATAAAGAAGGTTCCCAATTCTAATAAGTTACTAGTATAGTTGGTGTATTACTTTTAATGTAAAATGTAAGCAATCTAAGGAAAATTTCATTTACTTTAATCAAGTATACAAAATAAAATTACTTGTGTAAAACTAAGTCTGTGAATTTGATGCTTGTTAAACATTATATAAAGTACAGAATAGATTGCAATGCAATGGGTTCAGAGTACTGGCAAATGGTGTGTATAGCTGCAAGGATTTTTCCCACTCGGAAGGGGTAACCTTTTTTATCTTCGTTTGGACAATGTAACTACTTGGTTAAATCGTCGGTTTAGTTTTTAAATATGTAAATGTGTCTACTAACCTGTTGAAAAAAAGCTTAACTGTCACAATTGCAATGCGTAAGTAGTTTCTGAGTGTGCGGTTTAATTTTAAAGGTGTGCGGTTTAATTTAGTGAAGATTCTGGTACTGTTAACTACGGTTGTTCAGGAATTACATAGAACAATTTCAAATGCGCAGTAGAAATACTATTAATGTAGTTTGTTTTCTTTTCTAGAGAATCACAGCCAATTAAAAGGTCACTAGAAATACTAAAATTAAAAGTTTGTTTCTTAAGCAAATAATTAGGTTGGCGTATAAACTGATTTTTACGCGTATATCACAATATGCAGCTGTTACATTATTCAACTTGAAGTTTCTGGCCATATTTGTTTTCTATGTATGAAACCCGATGAAAAAGATTGTAAATTCTTTCATCCAAGTCACGATACAAATTAACATGTAGATTTGTGCACTGTGATGTCGTTTGCAGTGTTAAAACGTTTCTGTTTCCACTTTTTTATGTATTGGTATTTCCAAAACATGCATTTTCATGTTACAAACAAGGTATTGTACATTTGCTCAAAAACGAAAACGGGGGGGGGGCTTTTCTAGAGAATCACAGCCAATTAAAAGGTCACTAGAAATACTAAAATTAAAAGTTTGTTTCTTAAGCAAATAATTAGGTTGGCGTATAAACTGATTTTTACGCGTATATCACAATATGCAGCTGTTACATTATTCAACTTGAAGTTTCTGGCCATA
>QLIY01003518.1:0-11844 GCA_003260075.1 Phallusia mammillata | reverse complement strand
AGGTGTTAGATGACCTTTTTTCTTTTTCAAGGTGTTAGATACACTTATAATTCAATGATAATTGTGAAAACTGAAACCCACTTACAGTCATCTTAAAAAGTCACGACTAACAGTCAAACAATAAATTTATTGATAGCAAAATAATTGTTTAACTGCACTCACTGTCGAACTTAAATATACAGTACACGGGTTTTTTGGCTTTGGAGTTCACTGACCGGAAGCAGACAACACAACTAGCGCTACGTCACGGGAGGGGCTGCGCATGCGCACAACTGCAAAACGTCACGAAACTGGAGCTGCAGCTCCACCATAGATAACATAATAATGGCATATTTTTTTTCAAAAAAGGGGGAAAAAATGCCGATCAAGGTGGAAATTATACTTATTAACTTATATACTGCTAAAGAATAAAAAAAAGTATAGTAAAAGTTATCTGTAATATTGGAATATTACATAGGAATATTAAGTAAAAATATCTAGGGGGTGCTGCAGTTCCGCAGCCCCCTCGCACGAGCCGCCCATGGTAGTAGGTGTAAACAGGGAGTTGTATGTGGAAGGTAGTGACATCGGTAAGTGCTGCGAGTGATGGCTCGTAAAATTTTGTTGTGTTGGGGGGGGGGCACGCATGCAACAATTTAGCTACTTCGAGGTGGTAAATGTCTTTAAATTTTAGAAGACGTAAGTCATGATATAGTGGGGTGGCGCGACATCGGTAAGTGCTGCGAGTGATGGCTCGTAAAATTTTGTTGTGTTTGATGTTGATGGTTTTAACTGCTGCAGCGTATCCGCTACCCCAAGCGGCGACGGCGTATTGTAGATAGGGGTACGCAAAGGAGTAGTAAATCATGCGGAGAAACTGTTGTCCAAAGTCACGTAGCTTGTACATGATACCGCAGGCTTGTGCTAATTTTCGTTCTATTTTGTTTGCGTCGAACGCTGTATTTGCTGCGATCCTATGGAAATCGTTTTGCGTGTTTCCGCGCTTGGAAGGACAAAACAGTAAATATGTTGTTTTACTCGTATTAAGCGATAATTTGTTGTGTCGCATCCAGTTATCAACATAAATAAGTTCCTTGTTTACTTTCACCTGCAGGTCGTCTAGAGACTCTGATGACATGTTAAACACGTGTCATCTGCGAAGAGTTTCGTTGTGAACTTGGATACCGTTGGTAGATCGTTTATGTAAAGCAAAAAGAGTAAAGGAGCCAGTGACGAACCTTGGGGGCAGCCACGCGTAACGTTTAGCAGTTGTGATGTTACGTTTGATATGCGTGTGCATTGTTTGCGGTGCATAAGTAGCTACGAAACAGTTCTAAGGGGTCTCCCCGTATTCCATACTGATGCTCCAACTTCCACAACCAAACCCTGTGATCGACTGTGTCAAACGCTTTTGACAGGTTCAAGAAAATAGCACATGTGTATTGTTTTTGATCGAGGGCCGCTAACACGTTTTCATGGATGTCGTAAATTGCCAGGGAGGTAGACCGATTGCATCGAAAACCATACTGGTGACTTGTTAACATTCCTTTTTTTTCAACGTAGTCATACAAACGTTGATAATTTTTTCAAATATCTTAGCAAAAGGGGATAGCAGTGAAATTGGTCTGTAGTTATTGCATTCAACTTGTGAGCCTGATTTATGAATGGGTATCACTTCTGCTATTTTAAGTTCAGCGGATTATTCCCCATGTTGTATACACCAGTTGAAAGTCTCTGAAAGCATAGGTGAAATAATGCTTTTAACCATTTTGATGTATTTAACAGGAATTTCGTGACTGGGCACAGATTTACGACTGTCAAGAGTGGATATATACATTTACACCTCATCTGGGGTAATGTCATAGAATAAGAAGGATGATGGCTTTGTGATGGAGAAACTATTGGGTGGTGGCATAACTGGTTGTGGAATAGCTGATGCCATATTTGCTCCGATGTTGGCAAAGAACTGATTAAAGTTGCTGGCAATGGGGGGGGGGATAGTGTCATAGAAGAAGGATGATGGCTTTGTGATGGAGGAACAACTGGTTGTGGAATAGCTGATGCCATATTTGGTCCGATGTTGGCAAAGAACTGATTAAAGTTGCTGGCAATTGTGACTGGGTCTGTGGTGCAATGTTCTATACCATCTAGCTTTAGTTCTGCAGGAGCTTTGGGAGAAGTTTGGTTTCGTGACAACAAACCATTATAATTTTCCACATTCCACCAATATCATTTCTATGGTCTGTTAGTTCTTTTTCAATGTACCTATGATTAGCTTCTCTCAGAATGTGGTTCAGCTTGTTGCGATATTGTTTATATTGGTTACGTTTACTTGCACTTGAATACCCTTACCACAAAAACGTGATCAGTTGGTTCAGCGATGGTCTCTTATTAAACCTATTATCCAATGTGCGTTGCATGAAAACCTCACATATTATGCTCGGTTCTTATTAATGTTAATTAAACCGTTTCAACCAAGTTATGAGCTGTTAGATAGCGTGATCGTACCCAATTGTTTTGTTCCAATAATCTTTATAAATTACTTAAAGAAATCTATAGGACCTCATAATATTCGATACACTGGCGCCTATTTTCCTGTACAGATTGCTCTGAACGATTTGGAAAACAGCGTTAATATTGCGACTCTATGTGGTACGTGTGTTTTATTATTGTTATAGGACAACCAAAACCATACATAAAGGTACTATTTCAGTCCAAGCAAATGTTTTTTTACGAACAACACATCGGTAAAGTTACTGTTTATTATGAGTCAACAATTGTCTGTTCAAGCTTGGAATGATATTGGAACTCTTTTCACAAACATCACATCGATGGGCTTTCATTTTGTGTGAGTCACCATGTGTCTTTTTAAAGTTCCACGCTGATTAAACCTTTTGTTACAAGTATCACATCGATGTGGTTTCTTTTTAGTGTGTATCAACATGTGTTTTTTTAAATCTCCTCCACGACCAAACCTTTTTTCACAAACATCACATCGATGAGGTTTTTCATTGGTGTGTGTCAACATGTGTGTTCCATTAGAACATCAATGTTTATGTGTCTTGATTCTTGAACTTTAAGTGCCTCGTAATGATGGTTGATTTATGATACATGCTTTACCATCCGGCGTCTTGAAATTTATGTACCCAGGACAGAAATACGTGATTCTCTACTAACAAACCAGCACAACTAGGTACCTACAGTTTAAATCCCACCACCGATTAAACCAAAGCTTGAGAGCCGGACATATCACTAAACGCGCGCCCGAAAGAACGCCAAAGAGACGTAGCAAAAAGGGTTTCGAAGATATCGACCTTGGTTAGTCACACAACTAATTGTGGTCACCAGATTTTAAAATGAGTTTATTTTTTGCAGCCGCTGTCACTGCCAAGAAAACAAATTACACAGAAAAGGGTTTTTAAAATCGTGGTTCACTTGTGCGCAAACATGACGTACATAAATCTGATGTTCTAATGTCGATTAGCTATCGGTAGCTTTGAAGAGCTGAAGAATGTTTTTTATCTACATTTTTGGGCCTTTGTCTTTCTCGTGTTTACTCTTGGGGTGCTAAAGACTGTGTTGGATAGCTGACATCATCCTGATGACGCCCCTGATAAGACGTCGTAAAGTCGGATGATTTGTCATCATTTGCCGGATGATCAAAGAAAGGTGTTTGAAATATGCCTTGTAGTAACACAATATTCACCGAAACAAGATGTTAGGATTTACACATTTGCTTCAGATGGTTTGTCATTTATCGGTTTAAAATGCCGGAATGTTATGTTAAAAAATTGTTTGACACAAATTTAGTTGAGCAAATTTGTTACGCTCCAGAACGGAAAAGCAAAGAAATATTCATATCATCCTAAAAATTTCCGATAACGCAACACTCAAATTTTATCATGTTTAAACAATTTGGCAAACCTCACATACAAATTCTTTGGGCCATAAAAATGTTTTTTGAATCGGCTTGCAAACAGAATAAACGTTAATGCAATCAACAATCTGCACACCAAAATGTATAAGTCTGCCGGGACCATAGAATTCTAAAAACATAGAAGGACCACTCATTGTTCTTGCGTCTCGTTCCGCATGAGTAAGACTGACACGATACCGCGAGTTTTCTCGTTACTTCAGTACCTGTTGTCTGTTTGGTCGCTCGAAAAGTGTAAATATAAACCATGGCGCCTAGTCATTGCTGTGTGCCTGGCTGTATTTCAGGCGTCAGAAATTCTAAAATTAAGAACGAACGCAAAGTTTCAATTTTTGCTGTCCGAAAACCGGCTCTTGCCAAAAGCTCAGCAGAAAAAGCCCATAGAGAGCAGCTTACAAGGTTTGTGCTGTCCATGAGAGATGCAGCCTCTGGTGATTGCATTAAAGAAATGCTACAAAAAGAAACGTAAATTGCCATGAATATGCAAAAAAATCGTAATATCAGTCAATGTCAGTATTTTTCTTCACAGGGCAGCAATTTGTGAGTTGCACTTTATGCCAACAGATATTGTTGTTCATGGCAAATTCAAGACTCTTTGCCAGGGTGCTAAACCATGTTTACATTTACCAAAAAAGTCAAGTTTTACCCATCCATCTAGAAAGCCACCAGTGGCAAGAGTTGCAGAAGAGCCCAGAAAAAGACACAAGAATATTATTGACTTACAGAAGTCTTTTAAACAACTACCTGAGTTTTTAAAAGGTTAGAGAGGCCAGCTGTTAGTCTGCCAGGTGCCATGTCAGTAAAAGTAGTTAATAATGCAGATTCATTTTCAGAAAAATGGATATTTTATGAGAAAGGAAACAACTTGGTGTCAGAATTACATGTAGAGGCACAACTAGTTCCTCATTTAAGGTAAAAGTTTAGGCAAGTTTTTACCCCAAAAAAGTACTAATCAGAATTAATTTTCACACTGTTAGGGTTGTTTTTGCATTAAATGCAAAAATTGCAGAGTTGTCTGTAGATGGGTGGAAAGTTGATTTGGGATCAGTACCTCTTCCTGATGCCCAACAAGTTGCACTAAGTAAAGTATTATGTAAGTTTCCAATTTTTGCTTTGGTCATTTAAATCTGAACAACATAAATCTGTGTTGTCACCAGTTGCACTGATGAGACACTACTACTTGAAAAAGTGTTTGCAATCTGTAGCTAACTTATTTTTGTATATTATGACCAACTGCTTTTCTACAAACAATATGTAGATGAAATTTCCAATCTGACTCCCTGTAGCGGAGTACAAGAAGAAGTTAAGAACACAAAAGTTCATCCTATTCTTACATGGGAAAATGGATCAATCAAAATTAACAATGTATTTAGAGCAACAAACTGTAGATTAATTGGTAAGTGTATATTGTTTCGTATGTATTTTCAGATTGTATCAAGGTATGTTATAATTCTAGCTTGCAAGAAAAATGCAACATGTCCTGAGTGCGTTGAAATTCAAAGTGAATCACTTTTGCTAGAAGATGATGACTCACAAGTTAAACAAGTACGCTATATGAAGCTAGTTACCTATTAAACAGTAATAATAACGATTAATTGCATTTTGCAGAACACCAATCCTTGGAAAGAAATGTTTTTAAAGCAACAGTTATTGAACATAACACTGCCACCTAATGCTCGCCGTTACCATCCAGATTTAGTACGATGGTGCATCGAATTTTATTGCCGGTCGCCAGCAGCATATGAACATATACGTGCCTCCGATGTTTAGACTTTGCCTTCCCCAACAACCATCAAGCGTTACCGGTAAAGTTGCAGTTTGTTAAGGGACAGCAAAATATTTATTATACTTTTGTGTAGTAATTTTATAAAGCCTCAGCCTGGAATTAATCAAATGTCTCTTGATGAGATAGAAAGGGTATCAACCTCGGTCTCTGAGTTAGTTGGATTTCTCACACTGGATGAAATGAAAAGTATGTTTTATTTTGGTGTATGCCAAATAAACATTTTTACTGATCTATGATTTTGCAGTAAAAGAAAACCTTGTCATGAAGGACAACAAACTGGTTGGGTTTGTTGACCTGGACTACTCTGGAGCTGACTTAAGCAATGATATTGCAACACATGTTTTGGGCAAGTGTTTACTTTAAAATGAAAATTTTAGGTTCTTAAACATGATTTTAAAACTCATCCTGTTTTAGTGTTTTATGTGAGAACAGTCAAAAGAAAAGTTTCACTGCCTATAGCGTGGTATCCAACCAAAGTTACCCCTGCACCAGCTCTGGCCTTAATATTTTGGAAAATTTTGTTGGAATGCGAGTCTAGAGGTTTGCAGATCCATGCAGTTATTGCTGATGGAATGGCTACAAATCGACAGTTTTTTAAATTGATTAGTGGAAAAAAAGAAATAAGTTTGTTGGAACCACTGCATGCACCTAATCCGATTTGTCCAAGTCGTCCTGTTTATTTATGTTCGGATCCTTCACATTTGTTAAAAGTAAGCAACAAGTATACTCCAACTGGATATTTTTTCATGCCTGCCTTTTTTTACATAGACTGCAAGAAACAGTTTATTTTCTTCAAAACCTGGTGGATCAAAGTACATGAACAGGAATGGAAAAGATATTTTATGGACCCATGTTGTGGAATTGTATAATACCGACAAGGATATGCCTGTGCTCAGAAAAACTAACTTAAGCTTGGCTCATATTCAATTGAATTCATGTACAAAGGTAATTAATATGCTATGACTGCATAACCACATAAGTAAGCAGTTTATCATACAGATGAAAGTAAACTTGGCTCGAGATATATTAAGTTGGAGAGTAGGGCAGTGTTTGCTTGCTAACTCCAACACATCTGGAACAGCTGATTACATCCTTCTTTTTGCTAAGTAAGTACATTACTGTACCAACTTGTTCAACCAATATAACATTTGGATCCATTTGTTATATACGGAGGTTATTTACAATAGGCTTGTTTGCACTTGTAGGTGGTTCGACATAGTAAATTGTGGCGTCAAGTGTCCAATTCGCAATCCAGAAGACTCTCGATTGTTATGGCTACAAAATGTGTTTATTGAAGAGCTTATTGCTTGGAAGGTCTTTTGATTTATGTAGTACTCTGACAACATTAACAATACAATAGTTACCTAACATTCTGCATGAAGATTATGTTAACTCTTAGTCCCTGTGATGTTATTCCCATTGGTGTCCTCAGTTCATCACCTCAATGTTTTATTTATGTAGAATGATATAGAAAAACACCACAAGGGTGAGACGAAAAGAATTATGGCCCGTCCAACACTGGAAGGATTAGTATTTACAAAAAGAAATCTGATTTTTCTTGCAAAGAGGCTTTTAGAAAAATTCGAATATGTGTGCCTTCACACTTTTTCACAAGATGTGTTGGAGGCATTTTTTGGAAACATTGTAAGCTTATTTGTTGCTGTTTGCATAAATAACAGAAGACCGGTTACACAATTTGTAATTTTATTTAGAGACAACTTGGACATCGAGCCAGAAACCCTGATATATTTCAGGTGTCATATGGGGTGCAGCACATAACCCAACGCAAAATAATAAAAAAAATTAAAGGGGGGAACACTACATTTGGAAAAAAGAATGCCTGGACAGAATTGTGTGATGAACCACTCCAAAAGAAAAATAAATAATTTACAGCTATTGCAACCCTTGTTATTTTGATGTAGTGGCCAAACTTGCTCGCAACCCAGAAGATTGTTTGTTTACTTTTCTAAAAATGTTTTCGAACTGTTTTTTGCTAAAACTGTGACCGAGTACCCTTATAAAAAGCTTGACAATATAGGTAACAATTGTTTCACTTTGCTCATAGTCACATTTGGCCATGTCACTTAAAGTTTCTGTAAACCTTAAAAAGTGGGAACCAGAAAATACATAAACAATCACAGAATCAAAATGAATAGTGCTAAGTTTCTTGTTGCATTCCTTGCTAAAATTTGAATACAAATAGTCCGTGAAGAATGTAAAATGTTCTGATGGCCTTTTTAAACATCCGTTTTTTGTTTCAAGCATGCAAAGAAATGATGAATTTGCATCATTGGCATCGTACAAATGTTGAATAAGGTGTGGAAATTTCTTTTCTGCTTTATGTACTGTGTAACCACCTACGTAGGCTAAAATTTCACTTTCAGTTTTTGTAAGTGGAAATGATTGAGCCATGGCTTCTTTTTCCGGATGACGCACAATTTCGTTAACAACGTGTAACAGTTGTTTTGCTGCTTCCATTTGTGACAATTTTAAAAATAAAATATGAGCGTCACAACAATACTTTGGATACTCTTCAATAATTATGCTTGCTTGGTTGCATTTGGAATGCATACCTAGCCATTTTGTAAAAACTTCATACCCTGCAGGAGATACTTTGACTTTGTCATGTGAAATACGCTTTACAAAATCAGGGGTATTTGGACTGCATGACACTGACAGGAGTTGTGTCGAGTCGATCTGGAATGTCAAACAGTTCCAAAAGCAACTTTTCGGTAATTTCACTGCCCGACATACTTTTTAAGGTAAAGCTCCTGCTAACAAGGTAAAAAATGTTATAAAATAAACCAACATCACTGCAAAAAGCAGGTACAGTAGCCTATTTGTCGCCTGCCGCTGTTGACACTTTTTCTGATCGTGTCAGTCTTACTCAAGCGTGACGAAGCCCAGCGGTCCTTCTATGTTTTTAGAATTCTATGCCGGGACCATCTGGGTCACTGATCTAGAAAAAAGTTACGATTAGGGGAATTTTGAAGCCTGTGCGTAGGTTTTGCCGCCATATTGGAAGGGTCACCTGGTACAATAGGCAAAGCATGAACACAGTGCTGTGCATTCGGTTGCAACAAAAGAAAAGTTAAAACGGTAGAAGTAGAAGTGACGGCGAAGGCAGTGATGATGCCCCCCCCCCCCCCCCCCCCCCCCCCCCCCCCCCCCCCCCCCCCCCCCCCCCCCCCCCCCCCCCCCCCCCCCCCCCCCCCCCCCCCCCCCCCCCATATTTTTGACATTTTGTTTGAGTTATAGTGTCGGCAACTGAGGCGAAGCTGATTTTAGGTGCATTGACTTGGAATGTTATTGTTTGTTATATAACTACGGATCTTTTACCATTATAATTGTACAGCAAGACAAGCAGACCCTCTTCACAGTCATACATTGTGGTGTAGTAGCAATTATCCAAGTGATGTATACATTTTGACAAATCCTGTGGTGTAGTGGTTTATCACATGTGGGATTATTAGGTATACAATCACTTGGTTATGTGGTCTATTGACTGTGGTCTGAAATGGTAAGTCTTAATTTTAAACTGTCAAGAACTCCATTATTTTCATTACTATTTTATGCCCACTTCAATTAAAGGTTTTATACATTTGCTGCTAGATTTGCATCTTAGTCTGATCGTTGAAAAGTCTGCATAAATAACATTGGTAAGCAAACCTGAAATCCAAGTAAACACTCTCTGGTGTGCTCAGACCATTTTTAGAAAAATATATAAACCATCTTAGCTAAATTATCAAACTAGAGAGTATGTTGTTTCCGCAAGATTCAAGAATTTACCAATACATCTACAGCAGGTGATAGTTAAATTGTGTTAATTAAAATAATGAATTTGAACATTAAAAGTAATTCATAAAATAATGAGAAATATATTTAAGCAACAACTAAAATTGAAACATAGTAAATGGCACCAACAGAAAATGAAGGTTAATACTGCCGCACAGTTTTAGGTTTCAGTGTTGCTGATTCAAATGAATGTTAGGCTACACAACTCAGGTTGGAAGAATTTACTGGTAGATATATCATTTGTTTAATGTATTGAATTTTCGGAATGTATTTGCTCATGGCTTTAACTCACCCCTGCATGTTTCTAATAAGGAATCATGGGAATTATTCCTAAAAGAGTGCTTATATATTGTTGGTCTAAAATTGCCTGATAACACACTATTGCATCAATCAAGAACTTGTTTTTTTGACTTGTGTTAAAAGTACTGAAGGCCTATTTGAAAATTTAGTACACGAAAATCACCCACCCTTAGTACACATTCAGTAAGAGGCATCATCACAGAAAAAAGGCAATTGCGAAAATCAAGATTCTACAAATATTTTAAATGTAATGAGTAATAAATGCAGGATCACAACCAAGGAAATTTCACACTGCAATAATTAGAAAGTTTTATTTTGAAGACCCTATCCACGGGTAAAAAAACAGCACTTTGTTTCATTTGCATTGAAGCACTTAGTTCACCCTCTTCACCAGCTCACCATAGTTTTCCGTCCTGGCCCTCTGCCAGGAAACAGAAAAAATATATCAATGCATGCTTGCCACTACACATGGCAAATTACCCAAATGCAAAGGAATTCCTGAAGCAATAGCGTTGTCAGTGTTGATGAATGTTCCTCATTCCAAAGTGTTGACCATTGATTTGATTGCCCTGTTATGGAGAAGGGACAACCATCAATTTGAATTAATCAAAATAATATCCAAATGCTACACAAAAGTTCGACTTCACCATTTAGTGAAAAAAATTGTAAAAATCACTGGAAACGACACCAGAAAAAAGTATAGCAAAGTAGTTTTTCAAAGATTCAAAAACTAGTTAAGACCATAAAGACTATGTTAATTTTAACTTGAAGATGGGGCAGATATTGAAGACTTTGAAGAAGGGGGAGGAGAACCGGCCGCTAAACAGGCACGAATGGGGGACTCAGGCAGTGGGAACAGCGGGGGAGGAAGATCCCTATCACGTACCGTACCAATCCCACATATGGCACCCGTACCAAACATCGCAAAGTATACCTTCATCACAAAGGGCATACTATGGTTCTATAAGGGGACAATGTCATCAGCCATATCACCATGGTGGAACTGGACAAGTGTCACGGGGTTGGAAGGAGCGACTTTGCCCCCGATGGGTGTAAGCTGTATAGTACACTCAGACGTAATAGCTGCCTAGGAGGCAATCGTGGAAACAACGCAGGATATAAATGTCAAATCTACGGACCACAAGGATTGGACACAACAAAAACGCACTAAGCCAAATGCTGGGAAATGGGCCGCAGTACGAAATATACAAAGCAGCCAATTGGAAGGTGGACTTATGGCCTGCAGCATGCATGAATAGACAAGAGGATAGTGGACGCACACAACCATTGGTATACTTGGACGTCGCATGGGATAAGGACAGCATGGGATACGACGACAAATTCGACGTAGGATCAGCAACAAACTGGGCATACCAACAAAGTGCTCTTGACTTTCCACTTGAAGGCAACATAACAATGACAAGGTATCAATTGGGGGAAGACATTACAACCATTCCAATCCACTTCGTGCAAAGAGAAACGCACACAACATGCTCGTTAAACGGATCAAGTGACAACACAACAGTAAATAATACAACAGAGACACCATGGTACGACGTCACCTCTGGCAACACACCAAGCGGCAAAATGATGTTGACCCAGATGTACGTCTACGAAGAAAGCATCAAAAAGAACTTAAAGGCACCAACATACAGCAATGAAGCAGATGATTACGCCACAAAAACAGACAATTTCATTGCATACCATACACAATGAGTGCTGATGTCATTTTCGCAAACCCTCGCTAGTTGGCACCGCACCGTTGTGACTTTTTATTTGCAGTGCCGGTGTCAATTGTGCATATATATATCAATGTATCGTTTTTTATTTCATTACAATGTTTAACGAAAGCTTTCCTCTTCCTTCAGAAATAAGGAGTATAGTAGAAAATAATTTTAAAGCTGACCCATCAGCAACGGTGGCTGAAAATAGTCTGAATAAAAATCAAGCAACTTTGGATTTAACAGAAGTATATCGCGATGAATGGACTAGAAGAAAATATAGAAGGATACCGCGGGCGAAAATGGGCCTTCACGAGTGGAGACGCTCG